>VSMD01055482.1:0-81789 GCA_008750895.1 Mirza zaza
GGCGGGGTGGGGCGGGGGGGCGGGGTGGGGCGGGGCCGGCGGGGGCGCGGGGCGGGGGGGCGGGGCGGGACGGGGCGGGGCGGGGCGGGGCGGCGGGGCGGCGGGGGGCGGCGGGGCGGGGCGGCGGGGCGGGGCGGCGGGGCGGGGCGGCGGGGCGGTGGGGGGCGGGGCGGGGGGCGGGGCGGGGGGCGGGGCGGGGGGGGGGGGCGGTGGCGGCTCAGCACCGGCTCAGCAGCGCCCGCTCTGCAGCTCCAGCGCGAAGGAGGCGAGCGTCCACAGTGAGGGCAGTGCTCCGTCCGAGCGTTCGAGGCGCGGACCTGCGCGCGCGGCCAGCTGCTGGGGAGACACTGCTATGGGCAGGGGCGACACGCGCCCGCTCAGGTAGGCATGGTCTTTGTGACAGCCGCACCGACCCGGAGGCCTTGATGCGGACCTGGTGTACGGGCGTGGCGCGAACGAGGAGACTTCTCCTGGGAGTCCATTGTACGGCTTTCTTGTCTTGTTAATTTCATGTTCCTTCTTTTTTCTTTGCTTCTTTTCTTTCTTTTTGAGACACAGTCTCGCTCTGTCCCCCAGGGCAGAGTGCAGTGGTGTCATCACAGCTCATTTCAACCTCCAAGGCCTGGGCTCAAGTCGTCCCCCTGCCTCAGCCTCTGGAGTGGCTGGAACTACAGGTGCTCACCGCTGCACCCAGATAATTTTCCTTTCTATTTTCGTAGACACGGGCTCTCACTCTTGCTCAGGCTGGTCTCCAACTCCTGGCCTCAAGCTTACAGGATCCTCCTGCCTCAGACTCCCAGAGTGCTAGGATTACAGGCGTGAGCCACCTCGCCCGGCCCTTATGTTTCTAGTAATTTGTTTTTTATTGCATTTTATGAAAATGGTGGTGCAGGGCAGATTAGAGTAGTGGTGGTGCTGAAATGTAAAAGGTGGCTATCAGCTATTTCACAGACCCCTACCGAGTGCGTATTATACTCCAGCAACCATTCCATGTGCTTCCTGAACATTAAACTTTTTAAGCCCCATGACAACTCTGGGAGCTGAGTGCCATTAGAGATCAGAGCCCCCATGACACAGACAGGGACTTGATGGGTAACAGGCCTGGGTCACATGGATTGTAAATACCAGACGCCAGATTAAAACCCCAGGAGTCTGGTTTTGAATTCCAAGGTTCTAGCCATAGTTTTTTTTGTTTTGTTTTGTTTTTTTTGAGACAGGGTCTCATTCTGTCTCCCAGACTAGAGTCCCGTTCTATCATCATAGCCCACTGCAACCTCAAACTCCTGAGCTCAAGCGATCCTCCTGCCTCAGCCTCCCGAGTAGCTGGGACTACAGGCATGTGCCACCATGCCCGGCTGATTTTTCTATTTTTGGTAGAGACAGGGTCTCACTGTTCCTCAGGATGGTATCAAACTCCTGACCTCAAGCGATCTTCCCACCTTGGCCTCCCAGGGTGATAGGATTATGGGCATGAGCCACCGCTCCCGGCACCATAATACTTTTCAGCCTTGTCTATGTGGCGTTGAGTACGTGTCCCCAGGGAGAACATGTGGTCTGAATGTTGTAGGGGAGGAAGGGCGGATAATCCATCAAGAGAGAACTTGAGAAAAGGTCCAGATGAACAAGAAAGAACGGGCTCTACAGGAAAAACAGAGGCCAGTGTACCCAGATATGGACACCCAGCCACAACCTCTAAAATGCAGTGGAGAGGCTTAGAGCTGGCTCAGGAAAGCCTTATAGGACAAGGAAAAACTTAACTATGGTTCCCTGAGAGCAAGGGGGAGTCATTGAGTTAATAAAGTAGGGTGTGACAAGAGCAGATTAGCATTTTATAACCGTTACTTTGTGATAAAAGCTTTGTGATAAATGGATTAGGAAAAGGCAAGAATGTTTCAGTTTTCTCCTTTGAGGTTTTTCCTGAATCATCTTTGTCTCGTTGATGGATGAGATCAGGGTGACTAGTCTGATTCGACCAGGTGAGGTTAACACAAACTGTAACTGTAACTTTGAGTAAAGTAGCAAAGCAAATGTTGTTCTCAAGGAAGGGTAATTAATTAATTTGGAAAGAAGAATTAAACAGCAAAGGTGATGAGGGATGTTTCCTAAGGTATATCATGTTGTTGGCACAATGGGTGTCGTGTTGGTGGCCTTGCCTGTGCCTTATAACTGAGAGTTTGCACCCTTTGGCCAACGCCTCCCATCCCCCACTCCCAGACCCCTGGCAACCTCCGTTCCACTCCCAGTTTCTAATATTTTATATTCTGATAATTATTAAATGAATACATTTACTATTTTAAACATTTTTATTGAAGTCTAATGCACATATAGGAAAGTGCAAAAATCCTAAGTATGTGTCTTGGTACATACTTAACACTGCTACATGTGTGACCACCTCCCAGATATGAAAGCAGAATGTTATCAGCTCAACTTGGAGATGTAGTTTCCTAGGAAGGCCACTAGTTCATACTGTGACAAGGTCTCCTATGAAGCCCTCCATTGCACCCATTTCAGTCTCTATTATTGCCCCAAAAGTAACCGACATCCTAAATATTAATACTGATAATATACCTTAAATTCACATATATAGGAATAAACAAAATATATAATTTGGTGTCTGAGTTATATGAGTCCATGTTATGATTTGGGATTAATCCAGATTTAATGAAGGAATTCATTCATTTTCATTGCTGTCAAGTATCTAATATTGTCTGGGCGTGGTGGTTCATGCATGTAATCCTAGTGCTCTGGGAGGCCAAGGCAGGATAATCGCTTGAGTTCAGGAGTTGGAGACCAGCCTGAGTAAGAATGAGAGCCCGTCTCTACTAAAAATAGAAAGTATTAGCTGGGCATGGTGGTGGATGCCTGTAGGTAGTCCCAGCTACTCGGGAGGCTGAGGCAGGAGGACCACTTGAGCCCAGGAGTTTGTTCCAGTGAGTTATGATGACACCATTTGCACTCTAGCCCAGGTGACAGAGTGAAAACTCTCTCTCTCAAAAAAAAGTATCTAATATTACCCTTTTAGATTGAAGTTTAGGACCATTATGAATTATAATAATACAAGGCTTTTTTTAAGCAAAACATTTTTTTTCATGACTAATTGTTGAAATTCTTTTTTTTTTTTTTTTTTTTTGAGACAGAATCTCACTTTATTGCCCAGGCTAGAGTGAGTGCCATGGCGTCAGCCTCGCTCACAGCAACCTCAAACTCCTGGGCTCAAGCAATCCTCCTGCCTCAGCCTCCCGAGTAGCTGGGACTACAGGCATGTGCCACCATGCCCAGCTAATTTTTTCTATATATATTAGTTGGCCAATTAATTTCTTTCTGTTTATAGTAGAGATGGGGTCTCGCTCTTGCTCAGGCTGGTCTCGAACTCCTGAACTCAAACGATCCGCCCACCTCGGCCTCCCAGAGAGCTAGGATTACAGGCGTGAGCTACCTCGCCCGGCCTAATTGTTGAAATTCTTAAGATGAACTAGAAGCTGCAACAGCTGTCCTCTTCGGTTTCGGTGTTTTCCTTCACAGAACGGTGTCTGAATCCGTAGTTCCTCCGTACACAGTTTTTAGGTGCCTCGTTGGACCAGTCCCAGTGGCATTCTGCCTTTTAGCCTTGGCACTCTAGTTGTCCTTTTTCTTGCACGTGCCAGTGTGGTCTTCCTGAAGTGGATGGCCTTAGGGCCTGTGTCCGCACGTGTGTGTCCCACCGCAGTGGTTTCCAAACCGTGACAGTTGTCATCTGACTGTGGCGGAAACCAGAGGTATATAATTTTTGTTTGTTTGTTTTTGCCGAGTCTCACTTGGTTGCCTGGGCTCCAGAGTGCAGTGGCGTGGTGATAGCTCGCGGCCCTGTCTTCCTTGGTGATTACCTTTCAAAACAATGGCTCTTGGGTCTTTGAGAAAACCATCCCTGGGTTGTAAAACTGGCAAAGAGTTTATTCAGCATTTGAAAAGTTTTGTAGACATCAAAAATGAGTAAGGAAAGAATTTACAATTACAAGTTTTCTTAAGGTAAATGTTCTGAAAAAAGGAGGAGGCAAGAGTTGTTTTTTTTTTTTTCCTTCCTGTTTTTCACCAAGGAGAATAAAAAATTATTTTTAATTTTTAGTGTGTATTTACCCTTAGAATCAACTTGTCAATTTTTACACACAAGAAAATAACTTGCTAGATTTTCCCTGACATTATATTGAAGGTATAAAGGAATTTGGAGTTAATTGACAGTTTTATTTATTTATTTTTTTTTTTGAGACAGAGTCCCACTTTGTTGCCCGGGCTAGAGTGCCGTGGCATCAGCCTAGCTCACAGCAACCTCAAACTCCTGGGCTCAAGCGATCCTTCTGCCTCAGCCTCCCGAGTAGCTGGGACTACAGGCATGTGCCACCATGCCCGGCTAATTTTTTCTATATATATTTTTAGTTGGCCAATTAATTTCTATTTTTAGTAGAGATGGGGTCTTGCCCTTGCTCAGGCTGGTTTCGAACTCCTGACCTTGATCGATCTACTCGCCTTAACCTCCCAGAGTGCTAGGATTATAGGCATGAACCACTTCACCTGGCCTAATTGACAGTTTTAAAAATATTGACTCTTCCAATTCATGGATATGGTTTATCTCTCCATATATTTATTAATACAGTAAGCCCTCCCTTAACATCATTGATAGGCTCTTGGAAACTCACGCTTCAAGCAAAAGGATGCATACCAAAGCCAAGTTTACCATAGACTAATGATATAAACAAGGGTTAAGTTCCTATAGCATATTTCTGGCCACAAAAATATTACCAAACTTCTAAATAAAGACCCCAAATGTTTCTAGTACCAATATTGAAATAAATGTGAGCTATGCATAAGCTTCAGAAAGATTAATAAGAACAAATAAGATATTTATTTACCCAAATCAGTGAGTGATATCGATCATAGTGTTGGTGGGATAAATTAAAAATTAAACATTTGCAAAGTGAAAATTATAAGGAGCACCTCCTACCACGAGGCAGTTCAAAACCAAATTACAAGATTTTTATTTTACAATAATTTAAGGTTTTGAAAATCTTTTTAAAAGACAGAGTCTCACTGTGCCCAGGCTAAAGTTTAGTGATCATAGCTCGCTGTAACCTCAGTTTCCTGGACTCAAATGATCCCCCTACCTTAGCCACCAGAGTATGAGGACTACCAATGCATGCCACCATGCCCAGCCAATGTTTAAAAAAAAAAAATTTGTAGGCCAGGCGCGGTGGCTCACGCCTGTAATTGTAGCACTCTTGGAGGCCAAAGCGGGAAGATCACTTGAGCTCAGGAGTTCAAGACCAGCCTGAGCAAGAGTGAGACCCCGTCTCTACCAAAAATAGAAAGAAATTAAATAATTGAACAACTAAAAATATATATACAAAAAATTAGCCGGGCATGATGGTGCATGCCTGTAGTCCCAGCTACTCAGGAGGCTGAGGAGGAAGGAAGCTACTCAGGAGGATGATCGCCTAAGCCCAGGAGTTTCAGGTTGCTGTGAGCTAGGCTGACGTCGTGGTACTCTAGCCTGGGCAACAAAGTGAGACTCTGTCTCAAAAAGAAAAATTGTAGACAAAGGATCTTACTATGGTGCTTGGTCTAGTCTTGAACTCCTGGCTTCAAGTGATCCTCCCAACTTGGCTTCCCAAAGTGCTGGAGTTACAAGCATTAGCCACCATGTTCCGCCAATTTTTTCAATGATTTGTATTCATTCGTTCATTTGTTTTCCAAACTGCCTACTCTAGCTCAGGGTCACAAGTCACTGCAGCCTATCTGGAAGCTCAGGGTGCGAGGCAGGAGCCACGTGGACAGGACGCCATTCCATGGCAGGGTGTGCCCTCACACCCACCCTACTCATTCAGACTGGGACCTTTTAGACTTAGACATCCCAGTTAACCTATAATGCACATCTCTGGGGTGTGGGAGGAAACATCAGTACCCCAATAAAACCCAGACATAAGGAGAACATGCAGACTCCACACAGTGGGGCCCAGCCAGGAATCCATTTTTTCTCATAAATAACAAAATAACTTTTTTTTTTTGAGACAGGGTGTCATTCTGTCGCCCAGGCTGGAGTGCCGTGGGGTCAGCCTAGCTCACAGCAACCTCAAACTCCTGGGCTCAAGCAATCCTGCTGCCTCAGCCTCCCAAGTAGCTAGGACTACAGGCATGCGCCACCATGCCCAGCTAATTTTTTGTATATATATTTTTAGTTGTTCAATTAATTTCTTTCTATTTTCAGTAGAGACGGGGCCTCGCTCAGGCTGTTTTCGAACTCCTGATCTCGAGCAATCCTGCCTCGGCCTCCCATAGTGCTGGGATTACAGTAGTGAGCCACCGCGCCCGGCCAAATACTGACTTTTATTAAACATTTTAATGCACCTACTGAAATGATATCATGCTCTCCTAGCATATCATATTAATGTAGTAAATTGAAGTGACTTCTTTTCCTTTTTTTTTTTTTTTTTTTGACCCTGACATGATTCAGAATGAAGTGATTTTTTGAAGTTTAACCCAACCCTCCTGCATTTTGGAAATGAACGCCACTCGTTTGGGATGTATTGTTTTCCTATCAGAAAAGCATGGACCTCGCTAACTAAAATGGGCAGTGTTCCCTCTTGTTCTATGCTCTGAGAGAATAGCATAGAATCTTTATTTGGGTAAAATTAGAGTTCCTTCTTTCTTTAATGTCTGGTGTAATTCATCCATAAAGTTATCTCGGTCTGATGTTTTGGTTGATTTGTTTTTCTTCAGTTATGCCAGTAGTACGATTAATACGTATCTCTTCTATTTCTAGCTTGCAGTCCTTAAGAATCCACTAATTGCTGAAACAAATCCCCAGAGACATACAAGACACCCAAGAGGGAAGCGTCAAAATTGAGTCTCTGAGAAAGCTTGATAAGAATGGCTTCAGGTTCCAGAAACTCATTTCAAAAATGTGAACCGACTGGGAATGATCTTGGATCAGAAAATCTAGAGTTTAAACCAGCCGAAAGACTTGTCCAGAATGAAGAAGGGATTTCTAAGTTCTCAAGTACTCAACTCGACTCGTTTCAGAACAGCAATAACTCACTTGCAAGGCAGGAGTTGAAAAGACTGTATGAATTTTTTCACTCCTGGCTGCAACCAGAAAAGCACAGCAAGGATGAAATTATTTCTCAGCTGGTCCTGGAACAGTTTGTGATGAGTGGGCACTGCAAGGACCGGTCCACACTGAGAGAGAAATGGGAATCGAGTGGCAGAGACCCGGAGAAATTCATGGAAGGAATGACCGATGATTGTATGAAGTCACCTGTCTTAGTAAGTAGAAGGCTCTGACCTCCGAGGTGAGGGACGCGGGGAGGAAGAGATAAGGACAGTCGGTTGGAGATGCCTGGAAGTATAGAAAGCAGTTATTGTGGGTGCAGTTATTAGCCAGATGACACTCTTTCTCACCAAGGAGTCATAAGTTCTCATGAAAAGAAGCAAAAAGGCATATATTCATTTATTCTGTAGGACATAAAGGAGCCAAATGTATTGACTGTTTAAGTTAATTATTATTATTTTTTTTGAGACAGAGTCTCACTCTGTTGCCCAGGCTAGAGTGCCATGGTGTCAGCCTAACTCACAGCAACCTCAAACTCCTGGGCTCAAGAGATCCTCCTGCCTCAGCCTCCCAAGTAGCGGGGACTACAGGCATGCGCCACCAGGCCCGGCTAATTTTTTCTATATATATTTTTAGTTGGTCAATTAATTTATTTCTATTTATAGTAGAGACGGGGTCTTGCTCTTGCTCAGGCTGGTCTCAAACTCCTGACCTTGAGCGATCCTCCCGCCTTGGCCTCCCAGAGTGCTGGGATTACAGGTGTGAGCCACTGCACCTGGCCAAGTTAATTAATTTTAGTCAGTTATGGTGCCAGATTGAGAAATTGACATTCCAGCAGAGATCTCAAGGATGAGGAAGAAATACTTTGAAAAAAGCTGGTTCTTCCCTCAGGAAGCATTAATCAGGAAAGACATAGTAACAAGGCAATTACAGTGGATCATTCTCAGATCCCATATTTGCAAAATTGCTAAAATTCGTTTGTAACCTCAAAATCAAATGATGATGTTCTTTATCATTTGCAGACATGGGCAGAGTGGCGGAAAATTTGAGTCACCTGATATACATGTTCCCAGATGAGGTTGAACACTGACTTCTTATTTTAGCTCTCACACTGTAAACAAGTGTCCTTTTCAGTCTATTTAGTGCCCTATTTTCACACTTTTGTGCTTGTTGATGATTTTGTTGTTTAAAATGACAACCAAGTATAGTGCTGAAGTGCTGTCTAGTTTCCTAAATGCACGAAAACTATCATATACCTTATGGAGACAACAGGTGTGTTGGATAAGCTTCATTCAGGCATGAGTTATGGTGCTGTTGGCTCTGGGTTTGGTGCTAATTAATCAAGAATATATATTAAGGCCGGGCGCGGTGGCTCACGCCTGTAATCCTAGCACTCTGAGAGGCTGAGGCGGGCGGATTGCTCGAGGTCAGGAGTTCAAAACCAGCCTGAGCAAGAGCGAGACCTCATCTCTACTATAAATAGAAATAAATTAATTGGCCAACTAATATATATAGAAAAAATTAGCCGGGCATGGTGGCGCATGCCTGCAGTCCCAGCTACTAGGGAGGCTGAGGCAGGATTGCTTGAGCCCAGGAGTTTGAGGTTGCTGTGAGCTAGGCTGACGCCACGGCACTCACTCTAGCCTGGGCAACAAAGCGACACTCTGTTTCAAAAAAAAAGAAAAAAAGAATATATATTAAGCAAGGTGTCTTCAAATACATACATAAAACAAGGTTAGGTATTATTGATCAGTGGACCAAAATATTGTGGCCAGAAACTCTAGGAAAAACTGTATTTTCTCTAGGGGCAATGAGTTCATACTTACAAATTCAGTGTCTATGTTGTTAGAACATAACAACAGCTTGTGAACGAGAATAACACCATCAGAAATAAGGACAGGACAAAAATATGTGGTATTCCATAGTTGGGAGCTTGCGAGAGGCTGTCGGGCAGGTTTTCCAAAAAGGCCTCTGTCACATAACACATCAGATACAACAATGCTCTGGCTCTGTTTATAGGTCCACGTCTGCATGCAAGGACAGGAAGCTCTCTTTTCTGAGAATATGCCCTTGAAAGAAGTCATTGTTCATCTTACAAAACAGTTGTCAGCGGGAACCCCAACAGAAGAGAACATGGGATCACACTTCCAGACTCCCCAAGGTACAGGACGAGGTGGGTGAGGTGAATCTGCACACCACAGGGGTGTTATGCCCCTTCTTGGGTGCAACTTCATCAAGTAACTTCTTTATTTTCACAGGACAAGAAGATAAAGAAGACGGCTGCAACGTGTCTGTGAAAACTACTCAAGTAAATGACAGTGTTGCTAGTCAAGGCAATCGAATATCCTCCTTACTCATCATCCAGAAAGAGAGCGGTCCCAGGCCTGCGGGGGAAGGTGTTTCTTGTGAAAACCCACACAACTTCAGAAGACAAGGGCTAGGCATCTGCACGCCCCAGAAGGGGCCCTCTTATGAAGACGGCCCCATGGATGCGGGGCCAGGGTTTCTCCCCACGCCAAGCCAGTCCTCCCCCGAGCCTGCTGCTAGCCACCAGGGTGACGAGGGCAACGCAGGCAGCGCCACACGTGGGGTACCCCAAGAAAGAGTCCGTGGAGCTCCAAAGTCACACCAATGTGAGAAATGTCCTAAGATCTTTAAATATCTCTGTCACTTTTTAGCCCACCAAAGAAGACACAAAAATGAGAGGCCATTTGTTTGTTCTGAGTGTCAGAAAGGCTTCTTTCAGGTGTCAGACTTGCGTGTGCATCAGATAATTCACACAGGAGAAAAGCCTTTTCCGTGCAGCGTGTGTGAGAAGTCCTTCAGCCACAAAACCAACCTGCGGGCTCATATGAGAATCCACACAGGAGAGAAGCCCTATGCGTGTTCCCTTTGCCACAGAAGCTACCGCCAGTCATCCACGTACCACCGCCACATGAGGACGCATGAGAAAATCACCCTGAAAAACGTTCCCTCCACACCAGAAGCTTCCTAAGCTACTGGTCTGGTGTAATGTGTATAAATATGCATGCAAGCATGTATTGTTCCATAGTGCTTACCTACTTAGAACATAAGGTATAATTTCCTGATTATGCTTTCCATTTATTGTCTCATTCTACTAAAACGTAAGGCTAACGAGGGCATGGAGTTTGTCAGTTTTGTTCACTTAAGTATCTCCCCAAGTGCTTAGAAAAGTGGCTGACACATTTCCAGTGGCCAATAAATATCTGTTGACTAAAGGAATGAATCTATAATGTTGATGTTTATTCCTTAAAATCCAGGAATGTGGCCAGGTGCCCGTGGCTCATATCTGTAATCCCAGCACTTTGGGAGGCCAAAGTGAGAGGATCAAGGATTGCTTGAGGCCAGGAGTTCAAGGCCAGCCTGGGCAACACAATGAGACCTCCCCCCCACCCCGGCCCCCACCTCTGCCCATCTCTACCTCAAAAAAATAAAAATAAAAATTAGCTGGACGAGGTGAAGTGTGCCTGTAGCCCTAGTTACCAGGGAGGCTGAAGCAGGAGGATTGCTTGGGCCCAAGAATTTGAGGTTGCAATGAACCATGACGGTGCCACTACACTCCAGCTTGGGCAACAGAGCCAGACCTTGTCTTAAAAAGAAAATTCCAGGAATGTGGCTCACATGAGAAGACAGTTGGTTCCAACTAAGAGGACACAAACGCCAGCTTACCATGCTCCAGTGAGACTTTCCCTGCCCCCATCCTCACCCCACACCCTTTCACTCTGGTGCAGCCATACAGCTCCACAAAATGGGGAGAAGTGTTCATCTGGAAGCTGGCCTTGGACGATGAAATGGAACCTTCATAAGCACATGAATTATGACAATTTAAATTCACTTGAAATATTAATAGCTACATTTGAAGCGAATATAACTGGTGGCTGAAAGCTGCAGATTGCTATTTTATTGACAAATAGTTACCAGAAAAGTCAAATGTTTTTTCATTAATTTCTTCCAAAGATGGCAGTTAGCAAGAGAAGAGTAACTTATTCCTGATACCTGTTTAAAGGGTAGTTTGGAGAAAAAGAATTCTGTGCAGACCCGAGATAAAAGTGCATGTGCTGGGTAGTTTTGGGGGATACACGTGGGAGCTGGTTTCTACTAGGGAATTGGGGCTCAAGCCCACAGACAAACTAGAGGGTGACATAGAGAAACAGCTTAAATCATGGAAGCAGGTAATTCTGCCGCAAATTGTGCCGCTTCCCTGATTCCCCCCGCTGTAGCCTCAAGACAGACAACTGTGGCTGTGAATAACTGTCACGGTGCGACCAAGCCCACTTATCCTCTTTCTTGGACTGTCTCCGGGTGTTTTGCTATCTTGAACATTCTTTTTGGTTTTTTTGAGACAGAGTGAGTCTCACTGTGTTGCCCAGGCTAGAGTGAATGCCGTGGCGTCAGCCTAGCTCACAGCAACCTCAAACTCCTGGGCTCAAGCGATCCTCCTGCCTCAGCCTCCCGAGTAGCTGGGACTACAGGCACAGGCCACCATGCCCGGGTAATTTTTTCTATATATATTAGTTGGCCAATTAATTTCTTTCTACTTTTAGTAGAGACGGGGTCTTGCTCTTGCTCAGGCTGGTTTCGAACTCCTGACCTCAAGCAATCGGCCCGCCTCGGCCTCCCAGAGTGCTGGGATGACAGGCGTGAGCCACCGAGCCTGGCCTATTTTACATATTTTGGTAGGGAAACATATATACATGGTCACACAAACATACAGTCATTCAATTTTAAATGAAGTAAGGCAGAAAGTTTTATTGAAAGCTCAGAGCACACTGAGGAAAAGTTGTATGTAAAGTTTCAGTTAAGCTTTTCCATATTTCAGAGGGAGGAAGCCATAAGATCTTGTCCCATTGGTAACTGGTAAGTACTATCCAAGTAAGTTGTGACTGTTTGGGTCTGTCCATGTGAATGCGAAGATGTCTTGAGAGTTAGGACGCGGTGGGATGCTGAAGAAGGCATCTTTTGGCCAGGCGCGGTGGCTCACTCCTGTAATCCTAACACTTTGGGAGGCCAAGGCGGGAGGATGGCTCAAGGTCAGGAGTTCGAGATCAGCCTGAGCAAGAGCAAGACCTTGTCTCTACTAAAAATAGAAAGGAATTAATTGGCCGACTAAAAATATATAGAGAAAAAATTAGCCAGGCATGGTGGTGCATGCATATAGTCCCATCTACTCGGGAGGCTGAGGCAGGAGGATTGCTTGAGCCCAGGAGTCTGAGGTTGCTGTGAGCTAGGCTGATGCCATGGCACTCACTCTAGCCTGGGCAACAGAGTGAGACTCTGTCTAAAAAAAAAAATGGCATCTTTTAAATCTAGTCCTTTATAGTGGGTGGTGGAGGGTGGGATATGAGATAGGATAGTGTAAGCGTGAGGGACTAACGGGTGGATGGGTCTCACCACCTGGTTAATTAGTCTTAGATCTTGAACTAGGCAGTATAATCCATCTGGCTTTTATTACTGGCAGAATAGGGGTGTTATATGGAGAGCTAGTAAGTGAAGTAAGCCTTGGGAGGAAAAACTAGGAATGATAGGTTTCAATCCTTGAAGCCCTTGTAAAGAAATTGGGTATTGGGCTTGGCGAGGTAATTGGAAAGGGTCTTCTAAATGTATTTGGATGGGGTAGTGGTGAGTGGCTATGGAGGGGGTTGAAATATCCCAGACTTTGGGGTTAACCTCAGATTCAGAAAAAGGTATAGGAGATGGAGGGGAGTCTGAGAAGAAGAAGGGTGGTATTGGCCAGGCGCGGTGGCTCACGCCTGTAATCCCAGCTCTCTGGGAGGCCGAGGCGGGCGGATCATTTGAGCTCAGGAGTTTGAAACCAACCTGAGCAAGAGCGAGACCCCCGTCTCTACTATAAATAGAAAGAAATTAATTGGTCAACTAATATATATATAGAAAAAATTAACCGGGCATGGTGGCTCATGCCTGTAGTTCCAGCTACTTGGGAGGCTGAGGCAGGAGGATTGCTTGAGCCCAGGAGTCTGAGGTTGCTGTGAGCTAGGCTGATGCCACGGCACTCACTCTAGCCTGGGCAACAAAGTGAGACTCTGTCTCAAAAAAAAAAAAAAGGCCGGGTGTGGTGGCTCACGCCTGTAATCCTAGCACCCTAGGAGGCTGAGGCAGGCGGATTACTGGAGGTCAGGAGTTCGAAACCAGCCTGAGCAAGAGCGAGATCTCGTCTCTACTATAAATAGAAATTAATTGGCCAACTAATATATATATAGAAAAAATTAGCCGGGCATGGTGGCGCATGCCTGTAGTCCCAGCTACTCAGGAGGCTGAGGCAGCAGGATTGCTTGAGCCCAGGAGTTTGAGGTTGCTGTGAGCTAGGTTGACGCCATGGCACTCTAGCCTGGGCAACAGAGTGAGACTCTGTCTCAAAAAAAAAAAAAAGAAGGGTGGTATTTACCTGTGGGCTCACCATCAGCGGGTAAGTAAATAGTAGCATGTAATTTTGAGAGAGTATTTCTTCCTAATAATGGGGTTGGGCATCAAGGGAGAACTAGAAATGAACGAGTGAAGATGTCTGAGCCAAGATGGCCGGGCAAAGGGAGTTATTAGAAGATGGGCGACAAGGCCGTCAGCCCCCACAATAGAGAGCGAGGAGAGTCCTGTAGGTCCCTGGAATTCAGGCAGGGCTGAGAATGTTGCCCCCCTGTCGATGAGAAAGGAAATCGGCTCACTTGCCACCCACAGGGTCACCCGGGGATCCGATGTGGTGCCTGGCTTGGGGGCCACCGGTCTGGGCACCGTCAGTCTTCTGCGGCCAGACCTAAGAGGCTCCGTGGGGAGAGATGAGGACTGTCCCGTTTGTTGGGAGGAAGGGATGTGACTCTGCCTCGAGAGACTAAGCTGCAGTCACCTTCCTGTGGTCCCTCATTCCACAGAAGAACAAGGTCCCAGGAGTGGTTGAGGATTAGGACATTGCCTCGCCCAGTGGCCTGATTGTTTACGTTTAAAACAGGGGCCTGGGCCGGGCGCGGTGGCTCAAGCCTGTAATCCTAGCTCTCTGGGAGGCCGAGGTGGGTGGATCGTTTGAGCTCGCTCAGGAGTTTGAGACCAGCCTGAGCAAGAGCGAGACCCCGTCTCTACTATAAATAGAAAGAAATTAATTGGCCAACTAATATATAGAGAAAAAATTAGCCGGGCATGGTGGTGCATGCCTGTAGTCCCAGCTACTCGGGAGGCTGAGGCAGGAGGATTGCTTGAGCCCAGGAGTTTGAGGTTGCTGTGAGCTAGGCTGACGCCATGGCACTCACTCTAGCCTGGGCAATAAAGTGAGACTCTGTCTCAAAAAAAAAAATAAAATAAAATAAAACAGGGGCCTGGTGGTGTCACTTGCCCCCTTTCCCAGTTTGACTAGGACATTCCGGGTGTTTGTTGATGCCAACATCAGACATTTGGCCTGGTCTCTCTTTTGTTTTTGAAGTTCTTTCTCCTCATCCCTATTATTAAATGCCTTAAAGGTGGTTTGTAACAGAACTCTTTGTAGGGTTTGAGGACCATCCTCTAATTTTTTAAGTTCGAGTCTAACGTCAGGTGTGGCTTGGGAGATAAAATACATATTGAGAAGTAAAATTCCCTCAGGAGTTCCACCACATGATAATTTAAGAATGGGCCTGTTTTAGGGATGGTGACTGTCCCCACTGGCTGGACCAGGATATATCTATGGATTTTATTGCCATGTGCCTGGGCATGAAGCCAGACGTCTCCTTCTCTTCAGGGGATAGAGTAGAAGAAAGAATAGTGTAGAGGTTGTGCCAGGTCAGATCATAAGATTGAGTTAAATAAAAGAGACATGCACCCGTATGATGCCTTCCACCCCAGCCACTTCCCTGAGCAGGTACAAACCACTTGTGGTAGAGTCTGCAGCTCTCAGGACTTTAAAGAAAGTGGGTAGTACCGTGTTTCTCCAAAAATAAGACAGGGTCTTATATTTATTTTTCCTCAAGAAGACACCCTAGGGCTTATTTTCAGGGGATGTGTTATTTTTTTTAAGTACGGTACAACCATCTACATTTGTTCAAATATAGTCAAGTCATCTTCGGGAACATCATCATCACTCTCCAAACCCCGAATCCCATCCTGAATTTCTTGCGACTCTATTTCCTTTAGACCCATGGCCCCGATCTCTCACGTGGAGCCACAGAGCTCTCAGGGCAGACGAGAAGGGCTGTCGTCTTCCCTCCCGCTCCGGCCGACACGCACGGGCTGTGCAGACGCTGCGTGGCCACCCCGTCACTAGGGCTCATTCTGGGGCTGGGGCTTCTATTGCGCACATGCTCAGAAATCCTGCTAGGGCTTATTTCATGAGTAGGTCCTATTTTCGGGGAAACACGGTAGGAGGCCTGGGAAGAGGGCAGGGAGCAGGTGGAGGGTGAGGCTGAGGGCGTTCTGTGTGGAGAGGCCTGTACGGGGAGGGCTGAGATCGCAAAGGGTCAGGATCGGAGGTTTCCAGTTGGTCTGGAGCAGAGGGGGAGGGAGGGGGAAAGTCTAGAATGTAGCAGGAAGATCTGAGCAGGATTACAGCTCATACAGAGTGAGAGCAAAAAGTAAAAAGGCTTGGACATAGGGAAGCTCAGACCATTTGCCATTGTGGTGACAGAAATTGTAGTGAGACCTAGTGTTTTGAGAGGAGGAGTAGACTGAGAGTTTCCCATGTTCCTGGGAAGAGTAGGGGTCGTACAAGGCCAATTCTACTCAACTCTAGGCGTCAGTAGAATGAAGGAATGGCACGGGAGTGATGAGGCATGTGAGCCGAGTTGGAACAGGCGTCCCTGTGTCGGACGAGGGCCCCAGGGGCCGAGAGTCCTCCAGCTCACCAGCTGGCCTTTTGAGAGTTGAGACAAGTTGAGAAATGCTAGGGAGAGTGACAGGTTGGGAAACGAGAAGGAGCTTATGAGCTCCCCCTCACCAGGAACAGGATATCTCAGGGTATGGATTTTGGAGGTCAGCAAGGAAGATCCATATCCCCGTCCGGTGTCTCTCTCAGCTTGGTTCAGGAGGGGCTGGGTGGACAGTTACCTTCCCTCGGCTGAGCTAGAGTGCTCTGCCTACACTCCAGGATCAGAGACAAGTTAGAGAGTGACTCCTGCCTGGCTTGGGACTTGTCCCAGCCACCTCATAAGAGACAAGGGAGGCTACTTGGCTCCAAGGGACTCTTGGTTGACCAGGGAGACTGGCCTCTCTCAATTTAGTCAAAGATCCATGGAAACCTTACCAGTGACTCAGGGACTCAGAGGAAGGCAGGATTTGGGAGTGAGCCCAGCACAAGCTGCCGCTGCCTCCTGCTTCCCATGTTGCAAGCCTTGCCTGCTAGAGACCCAGAGGTCATGTCTACCCTGTGTGCCCTCCTGGGTTTTGGCACCAAATGTTAGGTCCGGAGCCAACAGAGAGAGGGAGACAGACAGACAGACAGACACACGAGGCTTGTGTCTCTCTCTTTCAGCTCCAGACCTAACAAAACCCACAATGACATCACACCTACTAGGATAGCTGATATTTTTAAAAAATGCTAAGAGAAAAAGCATGAATAAGAAAAGAAAAGAAAAACAGAAAATAACAGGTGTTGGCAAAGATGTAGAGAAAAAATGGAATCCTTGTACACTCTTGGTGAGAGCACAAAATGGCCCAGCCACTGTGGAAACCAATATTAAAACCAAGTAATCAGAAGTGCCAATTCCCTAGCCTCCTGTCCTTCAAATTTCCCTTAAAAATCTGCAACCTATGCTCCTGAGATCAAATGTGTGGAAATAAAGAAAAAAGAGATTAAAAAAATAGTAATGAAATATAATTTTTTAAAAAATTCACAACCTAGAGTTTCTTGGGGAGATGGATTTAAGAAATTTTTCCCATCTCCTCATCTAGCTGTCCCACGATTATTAAACTGTTTCTCTGGGGCAACACTTGCTGTCTTAGTACATTGGCTCTTTTCCATGCAGCAGTCAAAAAGAACCCGGTCGGGTGGTAACACGAGTACATGGGCAGGAGAGATGTTCTCTGTGGGAACCAGAGGCAGAGATGCCCCCTTGTCCCTGCTCCATGGTGGCCTAAACATCCCTCCTTATCTTCCACCTCATGGCTCTGGCCTGCATCTTGTTTTGTCTTGTCCCTAACTGTACATAGAGAGTTACAAAATTGACTTTAACGCTTCTCACTACCTGCATTTGAATAGCAGTAAGAAAATGTTTATTTATTACGGTCCATTAAGACTAGACATATGTTGTGCCTGTACGTCTCTGTGGAACATGTGCACTTGGAGCTGTGCCCTTTGAGGTCATCTGAAATAATATTTTTGGCCTCGGGGAGCAGGCTGAGCTTTGGTGAGTCCGAAATGTCTCTGAAGAGTCTTGGCACTTAAGCGATCAGCTACAGACACCACTCCCCAGAAATCTGGAAACGGCCCCTTTAAGAAGTGGTGAGACCCTCCCTCTCTCCTGGAGGGTGAAGTCGCGGAGAGCCAGAGCCGTACCTGGTTTCTCATACCCTGTGCACGCAGAGATCAAGGCCAGGGCAGTCTCCGACTAGGCCGGTGGAGTTTTGGAAACTACACTACCCACAGTGCAACACGCTAAACGCCAGGGCAATTGATCCAATGAAAACTCAGGACAGGGACACTTCCGTGCGTGCTGATCGCGAGGGGTGGGACTTCCGGTGTCCTCCTCCTGGCGGTCGTTTTGGCTTCTCTGCGGTCTTTTCGCCTCGGCAGGAGCCCCGGAGCGCTGCTTCCGGGCCGGGGTGACTGGACCGAGAAGGCGCGAGAGGCGGATGGCCCGGCGAGGCACAGGGTAGGGACCGCCGTGTCTGGGCCCCCCGCTCCGCCCACAGAGTCCGATGGCGGCGGCCGCGCTGAGGGACCCGGCTCAGGTCAGTGCCGCGTCCTCTGGGCCTCACCCGTCCTCTCCTTCACCCAGATCCTAAAGCTCCGAGTGAGGGCGCCTGCTCACGTCTTTGAAGCCCGGGCCTCTGTGTCTGGGACAGTGAGGCGCTCGTGGGTGGGGGCCCCTATTTCTGACACCCAGTGTGACGGACTGTGGGAGAGTGTGACAGACAGAGGGACCGGCACGTGCAAAGGGTTGGAGGTGTGCCTGAGCTGGGAGGAGTCGGGAACCTGGGGTCCAGCTTGTGTCTGCAGGAACAGACAGTGAGGCAGAGTTGCACCTGAGGAATCTAACCTTCATTCTCAGGACATTGGGAGCCTCGGAGATTTGTGAATAGAGAGGGACATAGTCTGAGATAGGTTTCTAAAAGCTTTCCAGAAGTCCCTCAGAGGGAAAACAGACTGGAAGAGAGATGGTAGTAGGCAAGGTTTAGCTCTTGTCCAGCCTTACACAGCTGGTAAGAGGCAGTACTGAGGACTGAGGCACAGGGATAATGTAGCCATCCCAGGCTACCCGGCTCCAGAAGTGGGCAGGGTCATTGGGCAACCTGAGTTTGTGGAACCTGAGCTGTGGTTGCTTGACTCTTATGACTTTCTTCTTTCTACAGATTCCCATTACTGTAGAATCATTAGGGAGTCTGAACTGGTGAATGTCACTAATCCTCACCTCACGCATGTAGTCTGTGGGTTAGTGGTGTCTTTGGGTTGTTCTGACACTCTCTTACCCTGGAGCCCTGGAACCTTGAACAAATATAAAGCTCAGGGTCCTAAGTCTTGGCCGAGGGTTGTATGAAGCTGTTGGCAACCCAATAGAAATGAGATGTGGAATGTTGTCACAGGCATCATTACCAATGTGTATGTTGCAAAGGCTTGGAGAGGAGGCTGAGCTGGTTCAGCGACCTGCAAGTCTCCTTTCTTTCTCATGGAAACAGGGAGCTACAGGGCAGAAGTCAGACCTGGAATGGCTCCTTGAGAAGTTGAATGTCCATTCTTTATGTGATAGTAACAATGGGAGGTTTGGAGTAGAGAAAGAGAAAGAAGGTGATGTGATCCAGGTCTCATCAGGCTCCCCATGGCTGCAGCATGGAAAACAGACTATAAGGTGAGGGATGTGGTAGGAATACCAGAGAGGAGGCTACTGGAATAGTCCAGGTGAATGTGGTAGTAGCTGGGCCAGGGTGGTGGCTGTGGAGATGGGAGAATTGGTTGGATCTAGATCAGTTTTTTAAGTAGGGCTACCTGAATTTTCTAATTTTGCAAAAGATGAGAGAGAGAGGTCAGGGATGATTTGAAGGTTTGATCTTGGCAGCTGGAAGGATGGAAAGTCCACCAACTGAGATCGGGAGGTTCATAGTAGGTATAATTTCGATGGGAATATCAGAAGTTTTATTTTTGGCCTATTAAGAATATGAGAAATTTCAGAGAAAAGTTCAGGGCAACTGGAACCATAGGTCTGGAACTGTGAGGAGAGGTTCAAAATGGATACTTCTCTAAAAAGTAGTGGACAGTATGTGGACCAGAGTAGAGCTGTGGATCACATTTAATAGAGGGGAAGTCTGGTCATGATGGTAATGATAATAGTTTCCCAGGAAGGGAAGGGGAGGGCCAAAGACCAGGTCTTCTGCTTGGGCCCCTGGTTGTGGGAATTGAGTATCATAGCACAGGTCCATGGGGAAGGTCAGAGAGAGAGTATGGTCTGGCATGTGGGCAAAGCTTCTCGGGAATGAGTAGACATGAAGTGGATGTGGAGGCATAGGAGTAATTCAGATAAGATGATGCCAGGGCTGGTGCTTATCCACCTCTTATAGACTCGCCGGGATTTTATTGTAACTCTTGATGGGACCAGGGGTGTTTCTGTCATGCTGTCAGGTTAGCTTAGGGGCATGTTTGGGACTTGACCTGGTTAGAGAGCCGCTGGGGTTGGACCTTAAATGAAATTGGTTAGTGAGATGAAGGTTGTGACTGGTGAGGGGACCGCAAGTGTGGCCTAGAAGTAGAAGAGAGCCATGAGTATCTGAGATCCACAGCTGTTTCTTGCTGGTTGAGGTTGAAGCAAGGAACAGAGTCAGTGTAGAGGCCTTCATGGTACAACTCTAGGCTGCCTCTGGCAATAGAGACAATAAAGGTCTAGGATAGTACTGAATCTTGTTTGAATTTGCCAGCCACTCTCTGGACCCTATGTACTGAGTAACCTCCTTGTGTAGGCCAAGGAGATGCCCATGATATGGGGCGGGGAGCGAGCTGTCACTGTAGGAGAGAGGCTGTGAGAGGCATGATGGAAAGAGTGGTGTGCACATGGAGAGGAAATGTGAACTAATGGCCCCAGGACCCTGGCATTGAGGACATATGGGTGAAGTGTGAACCCAGACCATTAGTTGTATTTGGGATCCTGGATCTGGAGAGTCCTGGAGGAATTGCCTTACAAGAGAGGGTGGTTGCTTGCACACCAGGCTCAGAGCTTAGATGGTTGCTCACTTGCCTGTTGTTGCTATAGGAGGCCACAGTAAACAGTAGGCCATGAGGAGACAGTGGGCATCAGTATCATTTGAGCTTGTGTTCTCTGAGGTGGGGAGATAGGGAGAAGGGCGAGAGGGGATGGGTACATGAGGGGATGAATTTGGGGTGCTAGGAGAGATGCTGATCATGGAATGAACTGTGCCCATCATGCCACAGGTGTGTGACCTTTGAGGTTGTGGTTATGGGAATGCAATTGTGAGAGAGAGATGTGATTGAAAGAGGGATATGCATAAGAGGCCCCATGGGTGAATTAGAGTCATAAGGGTGAAAGGGATGAGTCCATGTTACTTTTGTCTTGGAGGGATGATCTTGGGAAACTGAGGGGTCTTTCCTGATAAGACCAACGTCAAATCATCCACACCCTCTCCATGGCCACTTTTCTCCCTAACCAGTGTTTGTGACACCCACCACATTGACAAGAGGCAGTGTGTACCCTAGTGCCAGGCCCAGAGCTTAGATATTGCCTGTTCACGTGCCTGTTGTTGTAGAAGGACACAATATCAGTGGAACTGTAGGGAGAGAACAGGCATCAGTCACAGTGGTGCTGGGTATCTACTCTGAGGTGGGGAATAGGCTGGCCAGGGGATGGATATAGGGGGAAGAGGGATGATGAACTTGGGGTTTAATCATGAGAAGATGATCATGTATTGAACTATTCCCATTATGACAGGGTATGACCTTTGAGGATGTGGCCATCTGTTTCTCCCAGGAAGAGTGGATGCTCCTTGATGAGGCTCAAAAGCTCCTGTACTGCAATGTCATGCTGGAGAACTTTGCACTTGTAGCATCCCTGGGTAAGGTTCTCACATCCCTCCTAGTGTCCTGAATGGTCTCTGCCTTCCTTTTTACTCTAGAATTAGCTGTGTCTCTTGGAGTGGAGTCTTGCCTTTAGCCTAATAGATTTCATCTTCCTTGCCTTTTCCCTTTCAGAGTGACTGTGTCAAGATCCATGGTACTTTGTGCCCCAGTTTCTGCCCCTTTCCTCCAGCTGCCACTTCCTCATGGCCACCGGTGCCAGGAATTGCCAGCATTGTCATGGTCACTGTTTATATGAACTGTTTTTGCAAAACCCTCCTTTTTTTGTAATATTTTTCTTTCTGCATACTATTTTATGCCATGATGTTGTAAGCCAGTAGTGGTCACTCATTTTCCTCTTTCCTTAGACTTGCATCATTCATGTCCCATGTGGTTATAGGGAAAGCCCTGGTTGCTTTACACAGTGGACATTGTGAGATAGTCTCAGAAGAGGCCTGGTCCTGGTGAGTGGCAACTGAGGAAAAGCAAGACATCACGGTTGTCTTCAAATTATGCCAGGAACCTGCAGTGTGCCCAACTATATTTTGGTACAAGTGCCACTGGCCATAACTCATTTTAATTTCTACTCCCCTATACTTAATGCTTTGCCAACTTATTTTACCATCTGTCACTTCCAGCTTCTGGCTCCTCCACCCTTGTGACCTCCACACATTACTTGTTCCTCTCCACTACTCATTCTATAGTGTTCTTCAGTTTGATTCAATGTTGTGAGGTGCGCACACATCCTCAAATACTCCTTGATCACCAGCTATTTAGTTCCAGTTGGATTTTCATGGGACTGGACACCAGCAACCTGCATGGCACACACACGCCACTAATAAACAAGGTCCTGCTGAAGGCTTCTGGCAGAGAGTGAGTTGGAGACCCTGCTTCTCCTCACATACTGTACCCATCCTTGTGTTCTTTGTCTGGTGAGGTCTCTCCTATTCTGTAATCTTCAAAGGCTCAGTACTTCAAAGCAGCCTATATTCTTCAATCTTCCCCTGGTTCTCTTGTTCTGCATACAGTCCCACAGCCTCATTACTTGTATCTCACACATTTTTGTGATAGATTTTTTTCCCCCTCCCACCAAAGTCAACACACATTTCATCAGCATTTCTCTGATTTCAGGTTATTGCCATGGAGCAGAGAATGAGATAACCTCTGAACAGAATGTATCTGTAAAGGAAATGTCACAGGTCAGGATTTCTGAGGCAGGTCCATCTACCCAGAAGACTCAACTCAGTGAGATGTGTGTCCTAGTCTCAAAAGACATCTTGCGCCAGGTTGAGTACCAAACCACATACCCTGTACAGAAATCATACTTGGACGGCACAAGCACGAGAGGCTTCTGTTTCAGTGCACACCTTCACCAGCACGAAAAGCATTACAGTGGAGAGGAGACCTGGAAAAGGGATGTGGACCGGGCCATGTCTGTGACAAACTGCGGGTTCCATGTGTCAACAAATCCTTTCACTTGTGGGGAGGACTTCCCAGCCACCATGGGCTCTCTCCAGCACCAGGTTACTCCCAATGGTGAGGAGCCACCCAGTAGAAGCAGCAAGTGTGTGCAAACATTTTTCAGTGGAAGAAATTATTACGAGTGGGATGAAGATAAAAAAGCATCAAGCCACAAACACACACTTGTTCAATATCAGAGTGTCTGCTCTGAAGATGAGCTTTATAAGTGTAGCAAATATGAGAAGGCTTTTACCTTCAAGAACATTCTTGTTCAGCACCAGCAGATTCACACTGGACAAAGGATATATGAGTGCAGTGAATGTGAGAAATCCTTTAGCAAAAAGTGTCACCTTATTGTACACAAACGAATTCACAATGGAGAGAGGCCTTATGAATGCGGTGAAGGTGGAAAAACCTTTATCCATAAATACAAACTCGTTCACCACCAGAGACATCATGCAGGAGGAATGCATTATGAGTGTAGTGAATGTAGGAAATCCTTTAGCTACAGATCCAACCTCATTGAACACCAGAGAGTTCACACTGGAGAAAGGCCTTACGAGTGTGGTGAGTGTGGGAAATCCTTTAGACAAAGCTCTAGCCTCTTTCGACACCAAAGAGTTCACACTGGAGAAAGGCCTTATGAGTGCTGTGAATGTGGGAAATCCTTTAGACAAATATTCAATCTCATTCGACACAGGAGAGTTCATACTGGAGAAATGCCGTATCAGTGCAGTGATTGTGGGAAAGCCTTTAGCTGCAAATCTGAACTCATTCAACACCAAAGAATTCACAGTGGAGAAAGACCTTATGAGTGCAGTGAATGTGGGAAATCCTTTAGACAGTTCTCGAACCTCATTCGACACCGCAGTGTTCACACTGGTGATAGGCCTTATGAGTGCAGTGAATGTGAGAAATCTTTTAGCCGTAAATTTATCCTCATTCAACACCAAAGAGTTCACACCGGAGAAAGGCCTTATCAATGCAGTGAATGTAGAAAATCCTTTACCCGCAAATCTGACCTCATTCAACACCGGAGAATTCATACTGGGTTAAAACCTTATGAGTGTGAGTGTGGCAAATCTTTTAGACAACGCTCTGGCCTCATTCAACATCGGAGAGTTCACACTGGAGAAAAGCCTTATGAGTGCAGTGAGTGTGGAAAATCCTTTAGCCAAAGTGCTAGCCTCATTCAGCACCAGAGAGTTCACACTGGAGAAAGGCCTTATGAATGTAGTGAATGTGGGAAATCCTTTAGCCAGAGCTCTAGTCTTATTCAACACCAGAGAGGTCACACTGGAGAAAGACCTTATGAGTGCATTGAATGTGGAAAACCCTTTACCCACAAATCTGACCTCATTCAACACCAAAGAGTTCACACTGGAGAAAGACCTTATGAATGCAGTGAATGTAGGAAATCCTTTAGTCGCAAATCTAATCTCATTCGTCACCAGAGAGTTCACACTGAATAAAGGCCTTAAATATGCAGGGAATGTGCTATTGCTTTATTATAATAGCACTGGAGGAGACTGTGGAAACCATCTACCTAAATTTGAACTTCCTTCATGAACATCTATAATGGGAGATTCTTCATAAATTTCTGGTATGTTGGAAATTTTGAGATTAATTGCATTTTTTTTTAAATTCTGAGAGCAACAAGAGAAAATAATTACAATTTCTAATGTGCCCAGGGTCATAGCCTGATGTCATTCCCAGTTTCTAAGGCTGAAGCCATTTCACCTTTTCCACCTGCCAGGTCCACACCATGTGCTCAGAGAAGAAAACCTCTGTACTCTCCCATTTGCTGGGAGAAATGAATAGACCAAGCCCTGGGGGTGGGGGGCAGTCCTCATTTCCTATTCTCTGACTTTAGGTCATGGACCTAATCCAGTTTTGGTGCAAGGGACTTGATCTGAGTTGTGTTGTCAGCTCACTAAGAAAGATTGACTTTTTCAGGGACATTGTTAGTCTCACATCATGCTTGTGATAACATTTTCCAGGTTCTAATTCACACCAGCCTGGAAACTGCTTGGTGCACATTACTCTGGTTTATGATTCTTTAAAAGTTTTGAAAACTTATTCACCTTTAATCTTGGGGGTTCTGTTCATTGTGTGGGGTGACTGGTAAGCAGAATAGTGATGTGAGCATGAAGGAGTGAACAGATTTTGTGGAGATCCCAAATTTTCTGTGCTTCAGAAGAGATAATGTGATGATAGAAAACAGCTCTCTGTCCAATATTAGTCTAATTTACATTGTTGCCCAAAGTCTTGAGGTAGAGACCACAAAGTTTTGTGATCCTATTTTGTGGCCTAGTGTCAGGATTTTTGTGAGATCAGAGGTCACTATGAAAAGGAGGCAGTTGTGACAACGCCCAGTGCTTCTATGAAAGTAAATTTTGTTCACTTGTTAACAAGTGATATATAATTCCTAGCATTGTTGAGGGGGAACTGTTCCCCATGTCCTGCAAAGGAGTCATGTGCCATAACATATAGGACTGTATGGACTAGTGTTATTTGTTGTTAGACTATAGGGGTCACGTGCAACTCTAATTGGTACAGAAATTCTGGGTTAATAGGGAGTGGAGGAGAGTCAGTAAATTAGATGGAATGTGCCTCTTCTAAAAGGTCATCCACAAATGTTGCAGTAAATATGGCTGTATGGGATCTGTGTGTACAGAAATTCTCAGGATCTCTATAACTGTATTTCCTGTAGCTGAAATCATTGTCAGAAAATAATCTAAAGGTTTTGTGGCTTCGTGCATCCTCTCTGGCCTGTTAACCTCAAGGCCATTGTTACTGAGGTAGGAAAACAAGAATAGAGAGAACGATGATTCTGTAGTGCAGGGTTTGTGACTCAGCCAATATTCCTGTTGATTCAGGTGGCAACAGCCTTCATTGCTTACCAGTATTTGCTGCCACCAAGATAAGGTTGCCTCTTCCAGGGCATGAAGAGAAAGTTGGTGCAGTCTATGTGAGGTCACCAACCTGACTTTCCAAAAAAACAAATGGGACATTGCATTCTTAATTTTGAGCCACTTTGTAAAGCTTTATGAAAGATATAATTTATATAATTAATATGCAACTAAGTGCACTTATCCAAAGGGTACAATTTGGTAAAGCTATGAATCATCATAATCATGAAAATTAATCTGTCACCCATATATTTACCTTGTGCCATTTTATCATCTCTCTCCCTGCCTTTCCCAGATCTCCAAACATCATTGATTTCCTTTACATTAGTTTGCATTTTCCAGAATTTTAAGTTTGTATATATATTTTTTAAAAAACTGGTTTTCCTCATGCTATATAATTATTTTAAGATGAGATTCAACAGTGATGCTTATCTGAGTAGTTCTTTTTATTGATGAGTAGCATTCTGTCCAGTAGTTAAGCCAGCTGTTCATCTATTCAGTTGTTTAGGGACATTTGTGTTATTTATACGTTTCGTATATTACAAATAAAGCTGCTATAAATACTTGCATTGAATGAATGTTTAATATTTTAAGAATTCCCAAACTTTAATCCAAATGGTTGTTTCCTGTTATATCACATGAGAGTTTCAGTTCCGCTACATACCTGCCAACACTTCATATGGCCAGTCGTCTTTTTTTTAAGCCCTTTCCATATGTGTGTAGTATTGTCTCATTGGTTTTATTTTATTTTCATTATTTTTTTTTAATAGAGATGGGGTCTTGCTCTTGGTCAGGCTGGTCTCGAACTCCTGAGCTCAAGTGATCCTCCTGCCTCAGCCTCCCAGAGTGCTAGGATTACAGGCATGAGCCACCACAGCTGGCCCTGTCTCATTGGGTTTTGTTTTTTTTTTTGAGACAGAATCTCACTCTGTTACCTGAGCTAGAGTGTTGTGGCGTCAGCCTAGCTCACAGCAACCTCAAACTCCTGGGCTCAAGCGATCCTCCTGCCTCAGCCTCCCAAGTAGCTGGGACTACAGGCATGTGCCACCACACCCGGCGAATTTTTTCTATATATTTTTAGTCATCCAACTAATTTCTTTCTATTTTTAGTAGAGACAGGGTCTTGCTCTTGCTCTTGCTCAGGCTGGTCTTGAACTCCTGAGCTCAAACGATCGACCTGCCTCAGCCTCCCAGAGTGCTAGGATTACAGGCGTGACCCACCTCGCCTGGACTGTCTCGGTTTTTAATTCATTTCCCTAAAATTTCACAATATTGAGCATTTTTTATGTGTTTATTTGGCACCTGCATATCTTCTTTGGTAAAATGTCTTATCTTGCTGCTATTTTCTTTTGATGCCTTTAACAAATAGTGCTATAACAAAGACATAAGTTGGAATTTTACTCCTTCTATGATATAACTTCATTGCCATATGGAACAAGTGCTTCTATACTGGAGGAAAACTGTTTTCTTAATTTCTTTTCTTTTTTTTTTTTAAGACAGAGTCTCACTTTGTTGCCCGGGCTAGAGTGCTGTGGCGTCAGCCTAGCTCACAGCAACCTCAAACTCCTGGGCTCAAGCTATCCTTCTGCCTCAGCCTCCCCGAGTAGCTGGGACTACAGGCATGTGCCACCATGCCAGGCTAATTTTTTCTATATGTATTAGTTGGCCAATTAATTTCTTTCTATTTTTAGTAGAGACGGGGTCTCGCTCTTGCTCCGGCTGGTCTTGAACTCCCGAGCTCAAAACAATCCAGCTGCCTCAGCCTCCCAGAGTGCTAGGATTACAGGTATGAGCTACCACACCCCTCCAAGAAAAGTTTTTGTAAGTTAAAAAAGCAGTTAAACTTAGAAAATAAGCCTTTGAGGCCGGGCGTGATGGCTCACACCTGTAACACAGTAAAAGTTCACAGCCATCAATTTCAACTTTCTAAGTTGCTGATTAAATTTAAATAATGCCAAAATCTACAGGATTTTTCTAAACCTCACCAAACCCTCATTGCTCCCTAGGAAAGCCTTTGGAAAAAAGGGAGGAGTTTATTCTAATAGTGCAAAGAAATGCTGTCTCCCTACTGGTCTTTCCTGAAATGCCCCTTTAATTTCTTCCTGCCAAGTTCTCTTCCTTCTTCATCTACAGTTATATCTCACTGATTTTATTATATTAATGTGATTTATAAGAATTTATTAGTATTACTTCAATAAATAAAGAGAACTAAGTATGCATTTTGTACATAGATGTATTTACTAAATCAATGCTATTTTCTCCTCAAAGGTTCCCACCTAAGAGAAACAAAACTCAATAAATGCATTTGTGTTTAAAATTCTCTTCTTCAGGTGGGGCAAAGGCAATATACGTAACCTAAACATTTGTAACCCCGTAATATACTGACATAAAAAAAGTTAAAAAAATAATAAAATTCCCTTCCTGTAGCTGCTCAGTATTGAGCAGACTTGGGCACCACCAAAGCCTCCTGTTAGTTGCTGCTGGGATCTTTGGGAAGGTCCTGTGTTTTTAGTTTTTTGTCTTTTTTTCCTATAAGCTGGATGCTTGCAGTAAATACTTAAAACTTTCAAAAAATAAAACCTGGTGCTGAATCTTTTTACTGCCTCTAAACTGAGGCCAGCCTTCTGGAATTTGGTTTTGGTCACTGGCCAGTTTGGTATCAGGTGTGTGTTCCCAGTATTTCCTCTCTTCTTTCATATAATCCAAGGTGTCTTGGAAGAAAAGTCCCCAAGCAGGACTGTGCTTAGCCTAACCTACAGTGCCGAACAGGGATCGAAGGAAACAGTTTAGTGTATATTTCCTCCAGTTTCTCCAGCCCTGACCCAACCACAGGGACAGCTCAGTCCCCATCAATGCTCAGTTCAGTCCGTTGAGAGTTGCTCCTGACCATGCCGTGACTCAGGGAGCTGTACCTTCTTTAGGAGGCAGGTAATATTCTGTACCATTCTCCAGAAGTCTTGTGGAAATACCTGAATTGTTTGTAAATTAGGTTATTTACATTTCTTCAGTGAAATGTTTCTCCCGGCTCCTATTCTCTGTTGTGGATTTGCATCTGCACTTCATTCATTATAACGTCTCTTCATATCAAGGCTGAAACAGTTTTTCAGGTTACCAAAATAAACCTTTACTAGAATTCTGTTTTGATTATTCTCCTTTGAAGTCCATCTCATTTCAGTTGTGTTAGAAAAAGTACTTCTGTTCAATTCCTGACCTGCAGTTAGGTCACTCCTTTCCCATTGTTACAGACAAAAGAAACTGCCATCTGTTTCAGAATCTGGATTTTCTTGAGTCTAGATTTTAGTTTCTCTCTTTGTAGATTCCCCCACCTCCTTCTTTTTGATGAATTGCTTCTCATTCTCTGTAGATTGAGGAAATAATTGATGTAGAATGATTTTTATCAGAAAATATGGCTCATCAGTGCTTTCCATATTCAAAAACCACTTCTGTAGGCCAGCGCGGTGACTCACATCTGTAATCCTGGCACTCTGGGAGGCTGAGGCAGGAGGATCACTCAAGGTCAGGAGTTTGAAACCAGCCTGAGCAAGAGCGAGACCCCCATCTCTACTAAAAATAGAAAGAAATTAATTGGCCAAATAAAAATATATAGAAAAAATTAGCTGGGCATGGTGGCGCATGCCTGTAGTCTCCGCTACTTGTGAGGCTGAGGCAGGAGGATCGCTTGAGCCCAGGAGTTTGAGGTTGCTGTGAGCTAGGCTGATGCCACGGCACTCTAGCCTGGGTAACAAAGTGAGACTCTGTCTAAAAAAAAAAAAAAAAAACAAAACACCACTTCTGTAACTCTAGCAAGATCTCATTTCCCAGAATTGTGCTACTTCATTTTTTATCTGTGATTTCTAACATGATTCATATTGTTGCCTCCTTTCCTTCTCCTTCTCCCACTTCATCTCCTGTCCCCTCGGTCCACTGTGTCACTGTCTGTTGCTATATACTCTGTATTTGCTAGCTTCCTGATCCATGGTCCACCTGGTCACAGATAATTTCACTCATGGAGTTGTGCAAGCTTTGATACAGTTATGAAACCTAATCTTTATAATGCAGTTACAGATTCTATTTATCTGTTGTTCCATCAGTCTTCTGAAAACCTTATGTTGCCTCTTCACATTGCAGAGCCATAGACATTATGATGCTGTCTAGCAGATGATGGCAGATAACCCAGTGTGTGGGAAGCTCTCAGTTCAGGCGAAGACTCCAAATCTCATGACACTATCTTGAATATGGTTAATGTTTCTTCAGCTGGGCAAGCAGGACATGCTTAAGAAGTTGGGATTGTGTTTCCATAAGAAAAAAAAAATCTGTGACCTGCTGAAGAGGAAATCTTCCCTTCCCTCTTAGATCAAGGAAATAAAAATTTAAGAAAAGGCTAAATCACTTCAGTTATCACAGGTAATAAGCAATTTTATGAGTTTTAAAATTCAAATGTTTTCCAAACACGTTTTTTTTACAAATTAGGCAGTTCTCATTTAATTTCATTCTGAGTCTTTTGAATTACCTTTACTCTTTCCATTCTTCCTACTCACAAATTTCTATGCTTTTAAAATTACATTTTTTTTCAGTCCAATTAGCTGTGTAAAAGAGAACAAAAATAAAAATAAAATTACATTTTTGTGTCTTAGTAACTGGATTACAGGGAGGGAGGGGTGCATTGTTAATATGTTAATTCAACTGTTTTAAAAATGGTAGAGTTATAAGGTCAATGATTTAGAAATTAAGGAATTTGAAGGAAATGAGGAGTAAAAATTTGCACTACTTAAGGGAAAAATAAAACAACACCTAAGACCTGTGGGACCATGGCATTTTCTCTTGATATTTCAGCTAGTTTGAAATGAGACAAATATTTGGCCTCATTCTGTGGCTCTTTTAAACTGAAACTGCACCCCTTCTCCATTGGTACAGAAACCTCAATTTATCTGGAATGTATAAGAGCACACAGGTATCACCTGTGATGTGCACTTATATCTCTCACATTTCTGAACAATGTGAAAACCAATATATGTTTGGTTTTCTCCATTCCTACTGCCATGGCCATGGTCCAGGGCATCAACGCTCATATAACACAGCAATCATCTTTCATTTATTAACCAAAATTCCCTTATTTTTTGAAATTAAATACACATAGCAAAACAAATTATCATAACCGTTTTAAGTCTACAGTTCAGTAGTGTGAAATATATTCACATTGTACAGCCAATATCCAGAACATTTTTGTTGCAAAATTGAACACTGTACCCTACTTTCCCCTGCCCCCAAACCACTGCAACTACGATTCTACTTTTTGTCTCTATGTGAGTTTGAGTACTCTAGATACTTCATATAGATGGAATCATAGTTATTTGTGACTGGCTTACTTCACTTAGCATAATGTCCTCAAGGATCATCAGTGTTGCAGCATATATCAAAATTTCCTTGCTTTTTATGGATATTTCATTGTATGTGTATGTAATACCACATTGTTTATCCATTCATTTGTTGATGGACATTTCGGTTGCTTCCACCTTCTGGCTTTTGTGAATAATGCTGCTTGTTAACATGGGTGTACCAATATGTCTTCAAGACCCTGCTTTCAATTCTTTTGGATATATACTAAGAAGTGGAATTGCTGGATGACTCTACTTTTAATCTTATTGAGAACCTTCATATTTTATTCCACAGTGGTGGCACCATTTCACATTCCCATCAAGAGTACAGAGTTCCAATTTCTCCACATCCTCAACACTTATTTTCTGTTTTTATTGCACCTCTTCATATGCTTGTTAGCCATTTGTATGTCTTCTTGGAGAAAATCTATTCAAGTTCCTTGCCCTTTTCTTTCTTTTTTTTAAGAGACAGGGGTCTTCCTCTGCCACCTAGGGTAGAGAGAAGTGGTGCAACCATAGCTCACTGCAGCTCTGAACTCCTGGCACAAGCGATCCTCCTGCCTCAGCCTCTGGAGTAGCTGACACAATAGGCATGCCACCATGCATGCCTAGCTAGTTTTTTCTTTACAAATTGTAGAGATGGGGTCTTACAATGTTGCCCAGGCTGGTCTTGAACACCTGGCCTTAATCAAAAGTGATCCTCACACCTCAGCCTCCTGAGTTGCTGGGATTACTGGTGGGAGCCATTGTCCTTGGCTCCTCCCTTTTCCCATCTTTTAATCAGGCTATTTATTTTTTTGATGTTTCATTGTAGAAATTATTTATATACTCTGAATATTAACCCTTTATCAGATATATTATTTGCAAATATTTTCTCCAATTCTTTTTGAGGTTTATGTGAATTTCAGGAGTGGGTTTTTTATTTTGGGGGTAATTAATTAGAATTTCATTTAATGTAAAGAATAATTTGAAAAACACTGGACTTATCTGCAATGAGAGTTTATATCCAGTAATAAGGTATGTCTCTTCATTTATTTAATCTTTTTTTCATTCTAATACCCTTTTTCAGGTTCCATGTTTTTATTTGTATTACTTGAAATTTAAAAATTAAATTCTTATTTTAAAATGAGTGTCTTTTTCAATACCTGGTGCTTGTATCTAGGAGGAACTTTGAATTTTTACATTAAATTGTGATTTAACAAATTGTATAACTGGATTTGAAAATATTATGAACATTTTGCTTTATTTTTAATTTCCTATCATACTGACAAGATAAAATTTCTAAACAATTACAGTTGTGGGAACCATAATAATCTTGTTTCTGACTTTAATGCAGGTAAGTACTCTAGTTCAACATCTTTTTTTTGTTACTTTTTTTCAACCATCCTATCTCCAACATCTTGATTTGAAACAATTCTTGCATCCTATCAAAATATTTTTATAGAGAGATCATTAAATATTGTAATCAGTTTGTTCATATTACATTTGAGAGATTTATGTCTTTATTACTAAATGAAATTAGTGAAACTATAATAGCCTTTTCTTAAAAAAAGATAATATGAAATAATCACAGCAATCAACAGGGTTTTAAATGTATGACAGAAACATTTAAATTAATGGACAGAATTTTTTAAAACTTGGGAATATTTAAATATCTCAGTCGTTAAGCTTCATTAGATATGCAAAATATGTACCACTAAGATCAACATCTCTTAATATAAATAATAAACTTTTTTTTGAGAGAGAGAAAGTCTCACTTTGTTGCCCAGGCTAGAGTGAGTGCCATGGCGTCAGCCTAGCTCACAGCAACCTCAAACTTCCTGGGCTCAAGCAATCCTCCTGCCTCAGCCTCCCAAGTAGCTGGGACTACAGGCATGCACCACCATGCCCAGCTAATTTTTTCTATATATATATTAGTTGACCAATCAATTTCTTTCTGTTTTTAGTAGAGACGGGGTCTCACTCTTGCTCAGGCTGGTTTCAAACTCCTGACCTCGAGCAATCCCCGCGCCTCGGCCTCCCAGAGTGCTAGGATTACAGGCGTGAGCCACCGCGCCCAGCCTAAACAATAAGCTTTTAAAAAACATGTTTATAAGTGGGAAAGATTCATAAATACGAAGAGAAGAACAGCTGAATTAAGCTACTTTAATAAAAGTAAAACACATTTTTCTTTCCACGGTCTGTTAAACCCTAAAAAATTCATCTTCCCTTAGATGGAAAGAGAATGATTCCCAGGGACTTGGCAATGGGGATTGTCTTCTTTTCCCATACTGGAGTGGAAATCCTGGGCAATTCCTCACTTCTATTTCATTATATCTTCTCTGTGTCCACTGGAAAAAGTTTGATGCCCAAAGACCTGATTTTAAAGCACCGACTTTAGGCAATTTCTTGGCTATTATCTCAAAAGGAATTCCTCAGACCAATGGCAGGGTTTGGGTTGAAATATTTCCTGGGTGACGTTGGATGTAAACTTGTCTTTTACCTTTATCGTGTAACCTGGGGGATTTCCCTGTATACTACTTGCCTGCTAAGTTGTTTACAAGCAATCACAATTAGCACCAATAACAGCAGGTGCCTGGCACTTAAACACTGAGCCAAAGTACATTGGTCCCTTCTGTTTACTTGCTGGCTTGTGCATCTGCTTTTAAACAGCATGAGAGTGACTGGCCCTAGTAACAGCAGAAATATCACTGAGATGTTGAATTTTGGGTACTGCTCAGCATTAATGTCTGGCACAGTGCAACTCCATTGTATGTTCATGCTCTGCTTCAGTTATGTTCTGTCTTTTGGTCTCATGGCTTGGGGTAGTGGCTTAATCGTGAGCACCCTCTACTGGCACAAGAGGCAAGTACAGTACACCCACAGTGCTCACAACTTCTCTAGACTCTCCCAAGACCAGAGCCACCCAAACCATCCTGATCCTGGTGTGCACTTTTGTCACCTTATACTCGTTCTCTTCCATCTTGGTGCTTTATATGGCACTTTGATAATCCAGAGCTATGGCTGATAAAAACCATTGCATTTGTAGAAACATGTTACCCCATTTTTAGCCCCTTTGTATTCATCAGTAATAACTTTGCCTCCAGGCTTTATTTTCCCTGATGGGGGAAAAGGTAATTTTCTCTAAATTTGTCACAAGGTCTGGTGGTTTGCATTCTCTGACATATTCATAAGTTCCTTCATCCATTATGTAAGGCTAAGCCTCTACTGCTGCAGTCCCCAACTCCCAGGCTGCAGACCTCTGCTGCCACCCCCCCCCCCTTTCTTACCCCCATCTATGGAAAAATTGTCTTCCATGAAACTTAGGGAGGAGGTGCACAGCAGGTGAGCAGCCTTCAAGCAAGTTAAACTTCATCTGTATTTACAGCCACACCCCATCTCTGGATTCACTGCCTGAGCCCCGCCTCCCCCACCCACCCCCCACGTCCCATCCGTGGAAAAACTGTCTTCCATGAAACTGGTCCCTGGTGCCAAAAAGGTTGGGGACAGCTACTCTACTGTGTACCAGACACTATTAGGTAATGGCATAATAAATTAGGCAGGCACAGAAGTCCCACTCCTCACAGAGGTGGCAACATATTTCAGTGATCTTAAGACACACCTTTTTCTTCGTTCTAGTAAGTGTGAAATTAGGAGGCATCATATACTGATGTCAGTCTGTGTGACTGACTCCTGCATTGTATAAAACATTAAGGTACCTTATTACAGCATTTTTCTTTCTGGATTTACCCAGCATACAGATTTTAAGCATGCATCTGTACAAATTATTGTATAATTTACTGTAAAATGCTAGAAAGTCAAGTTTAGGTGATAATGAGGAAATACACCCACAGTAGACTTCAAGTAGTCTGAAGGCTTAGGAAAAGATTCCCTGAGAATATTTTTTTTTTTTATGTTTGAAATGAATTTTCTATAGTGATTTACTAAGGGTAGAGTGTTGGAAAAAGTATTCAAAGAATAGATAAAAGTGCATGTGAAGGGCTGGTGTTGGGAAGTGCTGTGAGTATTCAGGAAACTGAGAGCTCAGACAGAATGAAGGATAATTCACATCAAGATGGTGAATTGAAATTGAAATTATTCCAAATTAATTTACAACCCAGTGTTTTCAATGCACTTATTTCTTAGAAAGTATCCTAAGAGCTATCGAAAAGACTAAAAACCACCAATACTACTTGCAAGCAAAGCCTCAAAGGCAGGCAGAGTAGGAAAGCTTTATGTGAAAAATGGGAAGTCTTCAGGTATACCCTGATTGGGAGGGAGCTGTTCGTCGGACCACTAGAAGCAGAACATCCTGCATGATTGGTTAGGAATACATATTTGGCTTCCTATCATTAATACTGAATTGGAAATGAAGATAAAACTTAGGAAAAGCTGTCTATCATTAGTCATGTCCTGGCTGTTTGGGGCTGATTGTTAACTAGAGTACTGGCTAAGCTTCCTAGAGTGTTGCTAGGCATAGTGGTCTGACATTCTACAAGCCTTATAGAGAGTTGGTTTCTTGGGCTATTACTATAATGGGTTGCCTTCCTGGACTGGTTTGTGCCCATTGTGGGTCAGCATTCTATTTTTATATACGATCTGGCCATTGTATTGTTCTCAGAAGCACCAGATTGTCACAACTACTCCCTACTCAGGCTTACCTCTGAATCCATAGCATACCTTGGCGTGCAGGATACAAATTAGGACAACACCCTGCAGCTTTTCCTTGGAGGCCTTGGACAGTAATGCAAACTAGGCCCAAACTAGAAAGAGAGTATATTCTGCCATACCATCCTTCCTGAGGCACACAAAGTTGGGATCCCAACAAAACTGTTCACCCTTTCATGTTAGCAGGAGCCAATTGTTTCTAAACCATTCCATACAGTGAATAGAATCCCCAAGATTGATGGTGGCTTAAATAATAAGGCCTTTATTATTGTACAAACCAGGGCAATGAAAGGTAGATGGTTCACACAGTTGATGATTTGGAGGCTGGAAAATTTCATCAAAATTGTCATCTAAGACCAACAGTATCTGAAATAGGTAGTCCATCTTTTCATGTCAACAGAAGAGTCCTCTGGGTCAAACTGGGTCAGGTCCACACCCTGACTCATCAGAGAAAAAAAAATGAGAAAGGAATATAATAAATGCTTGAGCTACTTACAAATTCCTCCCATGAGTGAAAGGACACCAAGGGTCACTTACCTGCATACACTGGCGTGGGTGAACTCGGGCATATAGTGAGCACTTGCCAGCTGGTAGAGGCAAAATGGCTTCTGCTACAAAACAAGCAATCCACCAAGAGCCCTGGGTAGAGTAAATGTACAATACAGCTCCCACATACCTGGAATTTATGTAGATGTTCAATGTATGAGGTTCAATTCAAGCAGATGGCACTCTTACATAAGGGATTTCCTTCAGAGTTGTTATACTGAACAAAGAAACCGCACATCCCTGTATATCAAAGGTGTTCTTCCCATGTAAACTTTGTGGTACCCAATGAGATAAGTCCTTCGACTGAATGCTTCCTCCCATTCACTGCATTCACAGGACTTTCTCCAAGGTGCCAATTTTCCACATTTGCCACTCACAAGGCCTTTATCGACTATGAATCCTTCGGTGTTTAATGAGGCTAGAGTTATGGCTAAAGTATTTCCCACATTCAGTGCACTCATAAGGTCTTTCCCCAGTGTGAACTCTCCTGTGCTTAATGAGGCTGGAGTTTTGAGTAAAGGATTTCCCACATTCATTGCATTCATAAGGCCTTGATCCAGTGTGAACTCTCTGGTGTTTTTGGAGACTAGAGCTGTAGGTAAAGAATTTCCCACATTCACTGCACTCATAAGGCCTTTCTCCAGTATGAACTCTGCGATGTTGAAGAAGTGCAGAGCTTTGGCTAAAGGATTTCCCACATTCACTGCACTTATAAGGTCTTTCTCCAGTATGAACCCTACGGTGTTCAATGAGGCTGGAGTTTTGGCTAAATGACTTCCCACATTCACTACACTCATAAGGCCTTGATCCACTATGAACTTTCTGGTGCTTTATAAGACTGGAATGGTATGTAAAGAATTTCCCACATTCACTGCACTCATAAGGCCTCTCTCCAGTGTGAACACTCTGGTGTTGAAGGAGTGCAGAGCTTTCACTAAAGGACTTCCCACATTCACTACACTCATATGGCCTTTCTCCAGTGTGAACTCTCCAATGTTTAATGAGGTTGGACTTGTTGCTAAATAATTTTCCACATTCATCACATTCATGAGGTCGTACTCCAGTATGAACCCTCCGGTGCTGAATGAGGCTAGAGCTTTGCCTGAAGGATTTCCCACATTCCCGACACTCATAAGGCTTTTCTCCGGTGTGAACTCTCCAATGGTCATTGAGGCTGTAACTTTTGCTAAAGGATTTCCCACATTCACTGCACATATAACATCTTTCTGTAGTGAGGGCTCTCTGCTGCTGAACAAGTTTGTGTTTTCGGCTGATTACTTTTGCATATTCTTCATAGTTGTCATGAGTTTTTTCACTGTGACTTACAGCCCCATAATTGCTTATGGTATTTGACTGCTCCCCAGTGTGAGTGGCCTGTTGATGGACAAATCCCAACTTGGCCAGGAAGTCCTTCCCAACTTCCCTGCAGGTCAAGGGCTCCCCTGACACATGAAATGTGCAAGTCTTCACAAACAATGTTCTGCCCACACTGCTTCTGAAGTGTTTTTCTCCAAAGTGTTGCTTCTGGTGTTGATAAACATCTGCAATGAAATACAATTGTTTCCCACATGCCACACACCTGCAGTTTCTGCCCTCGATGTATTCTCTGGGGCTCAGCCAAGTGTAAAATGTCTCTCCAAACCAGGCCACACATCTCACAGGGGTGGGCCTTCTGGAGAAACAGGCCTGTCTTGGAAGTACTGAGTTGGGACACTCCTAAAGGAATGCTCTGCTCAGAAGGTACCACCTCATCCACCACTCCATGCTAACAACCTAAAAGCAAGAAATGCTGGTGAAGTGCACATTGACTCTGGTGGGAAGGGGCAGCCCCTGTACAAGTGTGTGTATGACAAATCCAGGAACAAGTCCATGGGATCATCTGCATTACAAGGGAGGTGGGTTGAGGCTGAAGCTGGCTAACAATACTAAGGCTATATGGAAAAATTGTCTTCCATGCAAAACAAAACAAAAAAATACTAAGGCTATACAGATCACAGAATGGGGAGAGCTAATGAGGGAAAGCCACACGATGAGGTGTGACAGAGAGAAGCAGGGTCTAAAACTAAATCCTCTGCAAACAACTTTAGAAGAACTTTATCTACTGATGACATGAGTGCTAGGTAGAACAGTGTATACAGGCCTAAGGAAATATGACTGCAATAAAGCAGCTGGCCTTCAAAAACTATTTAAGTATACATTTCATGACACAATATGTACAGGCCAATGTTGGAGGGCCCTACAGATGGAGCAGTGGAAAAAACAGATAAGATGTAGAGTCCAGAGACATGTAGATTAGCCCCAGGCTGAATATGAGACTAAAAGTGACAAGTAAATGACTTGAAAAGTCAACAAAGTGTGAAAAATGGTGAAGGAAAACCAGTAATGAGCTGCAGCCACTGGCACTGCAACCAAAATGTTCATCAAACAGGCTAGGTTGCTACTATGACTTAAACCCAGCCTTCGCATAATGCCTTTACTCTTATGCCACTCTTTAGGGCCAGGTTCCCTCTGAGCTCATCTTGCTATGGCTGGATTCATAGCCATGCTGTGAACCACCAAGGGCTCTCCACCTCACTCTTAAGATAAACAAATATATGGCACCTGGCTAATATAAAAACTAAGGAAAGGACAGAAGAGCAGCCAGCATTGTCCTATAAAAAAACTCAGCACATGATAGCCCACAGGAAAAAAAGATATAAATATTACAGAGAAAACTTCAGAGGAATGTCTTGTAAGCGTCCATGGTCCACATAAGTAGTGACTACATCAGTGACAGTAATCCCTGGCACAGGCATAAGGAATGCCAGCTACAGAAAGGAAGTAGAACCTGAGGCACACAGGAGTTTCAGATCTAGACGAAGTCACCCAGTCATAGAAGAACAAGCAGGTGGGGGATGCATTAGGGTGACTGCAAAACTCCTGACCCTGAATCCTTCCCTTGAGGCTGCTAAGAAACAGGTGTTGGGGCTGCTCAAGGAGACCAGGGGAGTCCATACACCTCAGCCCTACCAACCACAGAGCCTACCCAGGGAAGTGAGAAGGAAGCAGGTTCTGTCACGAGGACAGATCTCCCGCTGTGGAAAAGGTGAAGGGCACAGACTAGCTCAGGGCACAGAGATGAGTGTGAGAACCTTACCCAGGGAGGTTATGAGAGCCAAGTTCTCCAGCATCACATCACGGTACAGGCATCTTTGAGCCTCATCAAGGAGACCCCATTCCTCCCAGGAGAAGCACACGGCCACATCTTCAAAGGTCACAGTGACCTGCCAGGATAGAGACAGATGAAACCACAAATCTTCAAATAGAGACAGATGACACCACAGATGAAACCCCTCTCTGGAAGACCCACAATCCCTTTCCCCAACACATTTACCCATGCCCATCCTCTTCCCAAACTTCTCAACTGACGGGAGAAGCTATCCTCCATGCTATTGTCCCACTATCCCCTCAAGGGCTCATTAATCACCAGGATAGGGCGGTCCGGTGGCTCACGCCTGTAATCCCAGCACTCTGGGAGGCCGAGGTGAGCAGATTGCCCGAGGTCAGGAGTTCGAAACCAGCCTGAGCAAGACCAAGACCCCATCTCTACTAAAAATAGAAAGAAATTAATTGGCCAACTAATATATATAGAAAAAATTAGCCGGGCATGGTGGTACGTGCCTATAGTCCCAGCTACTTGGGAGGCCGAGGCAGTAGGATCGCTTGAGCCTAGGAGTTTGAGGTTACTGTGAGCTAGGCTGATACCACAACACTCACTCTAGCCTGGACAACAAAGTGAGACTTTGTCTCAAAAAAAAAATCACGAGGATACAGCTATTAGCAACAGGGATGTGGACAAACAGATATCTAAGCTGGAGGCCTGGCACAGAAAGATCCATCAGGCAATCTTCCTAGAATGCCCAAGGTCAAGTAAGTTTCAATGCCAGGGCCTTGGGGCCATCAGGGTTACTCCTTTTCCAAGTGCACATCATTCTTTAGAATACATATTCCTCCTATCTTCAGATACCACAGTCCTAAACCCATGGCCACCACCACCTCACTGCCTCATACCACAGGTCTCTCTCTGGCCTTCCCATATGTGACTTTGTTTTAATCACCTCTGCTTCACCCCACTGGTGAGGATGGGATTCCTACCCTAGGGTTATGGGTATGGCCAAACACAAGATACCTGACACTAGAAAGATAAAATAGATAGCAGTTTATTAATCACATACACACAGAGCCTGGGAGAGGAGGACAAGACATATGACACAAAGCCACACAGAGTTACAGTCTAGAAAAAAGTGAACAACCAGGGGCTGTGGGATGCAACCTTTGTCATACAAAAAGCATCAGGTGTGCCCCGGTTCCCACAATTGGTCTGTCTGAATAACTGGGCCCGCATGGGGTTGAAATCTGATACAAAGTGATAAGCAAAAATTGTGCCTGGTACCCTTAATAAAAAGGGTTGTTTGGGGGAAGAGTGGGAACTTGCACTCAAGCCATTTGATGTCATCCCGATTTCACCAGATGTCAATAATACAGATGAACATAATACTGGGTCTTAATTTTAGACCTTACACTATAATTTAGCACACAGTAGCTACAGAGCTTGACAATATCAAACAGAATCTAATACAACCCTAGACCTCCCATGTCTCCCTCTAGTGGCAGCAGTCCCATATCCTATGAAGGCTCCCTGCCTGGCTCCATTCTTTGGCTCAGACTTAAGACACAAAAACACCCGTTAATCTCAAGATACCCATGGCCCTATTGCACTTCTGTGCTGCACTTGCTGACCCATCAGCAGTTACAACCTTCTTCTGTCCACCTAACCCCACTGAAAGCCCAGCTCATTGGTCAGTCACCCCAGGCCTAGTGACTCTTTGCCCCTAGCATCCTCCAGGTTGAATGAAACAATCAGGCCTCATCAAAGTCATCACGAAATCCTGGTTGATTCCAGAGTGGTAAGTACTAGGTCTGGCTTGAGTGCCATCTGGCCTCAAATATACCTATGCCCCTGCATCCATCTCATATTTACTTCTCCCTTGAAAGCTTGTGCTGCCTGTCAAACTACCCTGTCCAATAATCCATGGCCTCTAACCTCCCTTACCAGTGTTTGTAAAGCCCAATACCATTACCCAACCAAAAGGTCTAATCCTCAGCCCAGCCCTCTCTCCTTCCTGGTCCCTTAATAGCTGTACCACCATATCCTGAAGATTAACCCTCCTAAATGTGATCCACAGTTAACTCTTTGGTCCACACAATAACCACATTTTGGATGTCTCCATCCTGAATTTCTCCCCAAAATTCCAGAACTGGGTGTTCAGTTGCTCACTTAATGCCTCCACTCTGTGATCTCTGAAACATCTCAAGCTATTTATTCATGAATGAATGAATGGAAGGATCTGTTACCAAAGTTGTAATGTAGTGGCGCAATCAAAAGTCACTGCAACCTTGAGCTCCTGGCCTCAAGCAAGCCTCCTGCCTAAACTCCCAAAGGCTGGGATTACAGGTGTGAGCCACCACACCTAGCTCCATCTAACTTTTTTTTTTTTTTTTGAGACAGAGTCTCACTTTGTTGCCCAGGCTACAGTGAGTACAGTGGCGACAGCCTAGCTCACAGCAACCTCAAACTCCTGGGCTCAAGCAATCCTGCTGCCTCGGCCTCCCGAGTAGCTGGGACTACAGGCATGCGCCACCATGCCCGGCTAACTTTTTCTATATATATTAGTTGGCCAATTAATTTCTATTTATAGTAGAGATGGGGTCTCGCTCTTGCTCAGGCTGGTTTTGAACTCCTGACCTCGAGCAACTCGCCCACTTCGGCCTCCCAGAGTCCATCTAACTCTTAACATGACCAAATCAAAACTCCTGATGCCCCAGTGAATATTACTCTTAATACCAATTTTTCTTGATGGAGCTTATATTCTACAGCTGCTAAAACAAAAGCTATGGGGTCATTCCTGAATCCTGTTGCACTCCCTCACATCCACATTGGAAAATTTAGTTGCCCAAATCAAGACCAGAATGCAACCATGACTCTGGTCCACTAACCCTCACCAGGACTATAGCAGTAGCCTCCATCCTCATCTTCCTTCTTCCTCCCTCAACTCCACAGTTGTTCTCCATTATACAGACAGATGGAGCCTGTTAAGACTTTGGTAAGATCACCTCCCTCTTCTCACCCAAACTTCCCATTACCTTTAGGATAGATACCCAACTTCTCTAGCACCCATTGCAGCTTTGACTCCTTCCCCCTGCTCATTGTTCCCACCTTTAAAAAAAAAGGGCCCATGGTTTCCTGAACATTCCCAGTGTAGTTTTACCTCTAAATATTTGCACATCCTAGTCCCAGTTCCAGGGAAAACCTTCCACACCCGTTTACACTGGCTGCAGTAATGGGAACACCTCCGTAAAACCCCTGGTATGGACTTAGGGCTCTGGGTTTGGAGTTTCTCCAGGGCGCTAGACCCAAGGATCAGGGGAACAGCACCTAAGAGCACTAGAAAATAATAATCCAGAGAACATGGATGGGGGAATGAAGCCACTGAGGGACTTAGAACAACATCCTCCACTTCCCTATATAAGTTCCATAAGCCCTTCTATAGCCATGGGAACCATGGGGAGAGGCAGGCCTTAGAGGAATGTGTCCAGCATAGGACACTACAGGCCTCTATGTACCCATCCCTGGCACTGAAATCAGGTGACCTAAGGCTGGCTGTCTTACCTCCCTGCCTCAGTGTTCACTGTCACCTCTTTCCAACTGTAGGACTCAAAGAAGATGCAACCTCCCGGAGCCTCAATGTCCTCTTCATCCCTCCCACTTGCTCTTCCTTTGCACAGTCTTAGGGAAAGTTTTAAAACCCTAATTCAGTGGTATCCTTCCTTTATTCAAACCTCTCCACTGCTTCTGAAGTCTTCACGATGAAGACACACCACGGGGCCAGCTATATTCAAGGAGTAACTCGGCGGCCTCATATTCTTTGGTCCCTGCAGGAGGAGACGCATCCCAGGTTTCTCGAAACCTTCCAGAGCAGTCGCACCTTCAAGCCTTTGCACGCGCGGGTCGCGAAGCCTCTCGCACTCCCTCTCCCCCCGCACCCAACCACGCTGAATGTCAGAAACGGGGACCCCACCCGCGAGCGCCTCACTGTCGGGGACGCCGGGACTCGGGCTGCAGAGACGTGAGAAGGCGCCCCTCACTCCAGGCTTGAGGACTCGGGTGGGTGAGGACGGGCGAGGCCACAGGACGAGGCACTCACCTGAGCCGGGTCCCTCCGCGCGGCCGCCGCCATCGCTCTGTGGCCGCAACAAGGAGGTGGGCACGGCGGCCCCGATCCCGGGCCTGGCGCGGGTCACTCCGGGCGACGACGCCGAGCCTCAGACGCTTCTGCGCAGCGGAGCTCTTCTCGTTCCTTCTCGGCCGCTGCGCTTTGGGCACGACGCAAGGGCTCTGCGGCCTCCGACCCGGGAACACGGCTAGAGAAGCCAAAATGGCCGCGGCGCGCAACACGCCGGAGGTCCCGCCTCTCTTTGTACCGCACGCGGAAACTGCTATTTTCTGAGCCCCCGTTGGCTCAGCCGCACTGGTATTCAACGCAGAGCATTCTGGGTAAGTGTAGTTCCGTTAGGCCCGGAGGTCGCGCCTCACGGCGCTCCCCACCAACCTACAGGAGTGAAAACTTGCTCATTGGTCTCCTAATTTTTGCCAAAAAAAAAAAAAAAAGAAAAGAAAAGAAAAATAAAGTAAATATTTAAAATTTTTAAATATTAATAAAAAAAAGGAGTGAAAACTGAGCTCCAGGTAGGGGAACGTTGGGAGATGGCTTATCCAGGTCCCAAGTCAGAAGGTCTTTTCCCCTTCTTTTTTTTTTTACGTCTTTATTTTTTACATTTTTTTTAGCTTTTTTAAATTTTTTATGACAGTGTTGTGCCATTTGGACAGAAGGTCTTTTCCCTTTCTAAAATGAGTCCTAATCCCAGACGACATGTCTGAGGAGTGCAGTCTGCAACTGATCGCCCACGTGTTTGGAGACATTATTTTAAACAACATAAAGCTCAGCATGCTACAAATGTTATATCTGATGCTCCCAAGGGCTACCAATCCAAGTACACATTCATTCCATAAAGCCATTCACACACAAAATGTATCTGTTCTTAGGGAAGCCAATAAACACTATCTCATTGCAGTTTAAATGCAAGCATTCTGAAGCATTGAAGTCAGTTTGTCAGTCTGTGTATTTTTTGTCAGGGACCAGAGAAAAATTATTTCAGATAGTGACATGGTAGTGCTTCTGGAAGATAGGGTGGGAATGTTGGGCTTCCCTAAAGCAGTAGTAGTGCAAAGGTGAAATTCTTTCTATGGTTCCCACAGAAAACATCTCTTATGGTCAATTATTGTGTCCAATTCATTGAACAACACTTTCATCCATTTAATAACTTTTACTTGATATCTGAGGTATATTCAATTACTTTTAGGAGTCTAAAATCAAGCTCAAAAAACGAACAATGAAATAAATGCTATTAATATTTTAGTAGGGTAAAAAGCAGGTAAATGGGGCTTCTTTTTTTTTTTTAAGACAGAGTCTCACTTTGTTGCCCAGGCTAGAGTGCTGTGGCATCAGCCTAGCTCACAGCAACCTCAAACTCCTGGGCTCAAGCAATCCTTCTGCCTGAGCCTCCCGAGTAGCTGGGACTACAGGCATGCGCCACCATGACTGGCTAATTATATATAATATATATATTATATATAATAATATATACATATATATTAGTTGGCCAATTAATTTCTTTCTATTTATAGTAGAGATGGGGTCTCGCTCTTGCTCAGGCTGGTCTCGAACTCCTGACCTCGAGCAATCTGCCCTCCTCGGCCTCCCAGAGTGCTAGGATTACAGGCATGAGCCATTGCGCCCAGCCAATGGAGCTTCTTAATAAGAAAAATGGGAAATGTACACTTGAAGTAGGTTAGAGATGAGCCATGTGGGTATTTGTGGAATAAGTTCCAGAGAGAAAAACCAGGTGACTAGGTGACCTGGGTGGTTGGAGACTTCACAGAGCTCCTCAGCAGTGGCGAGCCTGAGACTCCAGCCCAGAGGGTCTTTGCTCACTGCATAGACACTAGGCATGTGGATGAGAAACCTCAGCTTTGCCCCTTGGAATCTGCAAATCTCCACATTAGGCTGGGGCCTGGAAACAGGCACCCTCATCTTTCCTACAACTCTGGTTCTTTTAGTTTGATACCTGGACATTTACTTGTAAGTGTTACCTGGGAACTCATGGGAAATGCATATTCTTAGTACTGAACCCAGGCATACTGAACCAGACACTCTGGATCAAGCCCAAGAATCGATGTTTTAACAAGTTTCCAGATGATTTTGATAAACATTCAAGAAATTTCCATCCTTCTGATGTGATTCCTGTGGAACCAGGTGACTGCATTTCTTGAGATTAACAGGAATTTTGTATAAATCTGCATAGAAAAAAGTGGATTAGTACATATTTGTTTTCCTAATACAAAAAAAAATTATATGGAAGATGGAGGGGAGAAAAAATAAAAAGAAAAACATTATAAAATGTTTTTTATTGTTTATTAAAAGAGTAGTATACTGTATGCATTTATAAAATAAAATGCCAACAAGTCTCAGATAATTCAACCTTCTGGATAAACAAAATGTTTGCAATATAGTATCCTTTTAGAATTCAGTGCCCACAAGGATGCATTCCTCTGTGTATGTATGTTTATACTGTTGAATTTAATAAGCAGGAGGTTGGCTGGATGTGGTGGCTCACACCTGCAATCCCTGTACTTTGGGAGGCCAGGGCAGGAGGATTGCTGGAGGCCAGGATTTGGAGACCAGCCTGAGCAATATAGTGAGACCCCATCTCTACACACAAAAACAACAACAAGAAAAAAATAAACAAAACCAAAGGAAAAAAAAAAGACTGAACCATAACATAGGGGTAAAACAAGCAGCCAAGTTTCAGCAAGTCACAAACCCCCAGGTTTCAGTCACAGGCAGCCAATTCATCATACCAAGTCCAAATAAGACAGATACCTACATATAACCAACCAATCTGCTTGCTTTGCCTCTGTGTCCATCTATAAAAACTTGCTGTTCACACTTCTGGAGGAGCTCTCTGAACCTGCATTCGCTCAGAGAGATGCCCAATTCATGAATCATTCTTTGCTCAATGAAACTGCTAAATTTAATTATTTTAAAGCTTTCTTTTTAATAATATGCCCAAATATGTTCCTGTACAAATTGATATTCTTAGTAAAAATAAAGTGATATGCTGTATACAGATTTGCACTTTACTTTTCTCACTTGCTAATATATATCTGACAAAGTAACACTATTTTCTCATTTTACACCTGATGTCTCTCTATTTCCACACTTAGACATAAAGCTGGCTCTTTTTAAACAACTGCTTTGTATTTCATTGTCTGCATGTTTCATGCAGACAAACTGTAAGGGAGGAGCCAGGCCTAAAATAATGATTTTCCCAGGTCCCCAAAGATCCCATCTCCAAGGTCACTGAAAACTCCATGGCAGTACCTGGGGGCATCTTGTACCTATCCTGCCACTCTCAGGGGTCTGTTGGACCAAGAACCAGGACCAGATAGTGCCAACATGTGGGCCTGGAGGCTGGTGAATCTGTGCCAAGTGTTGGGAGTCAGCTACAGTGCCTGCCATGAAGTCGAGGACGTACGTCATCATCCCAGCTATGTCCTGCCCTGCCTGCTGGTCCCTGAGATTGTCCCAGCAAGTAGGAGCAGCCTTTGGATGGGTGCCACAAGTGGAGCTTCAGCCTCTGGAGTGAGAAGTGGAGACTCATATTCTGGAGGAAAGGTGGGATCTAGTGGCTGGTGACTCACATCTGCACCTAATCTCGATGTGATGGTGAGGGTCTCAGCTTCTGCAGTGAAGAGACCAAGAGAGTTAGCTTAGTGCAGAGGGTCTGCTAAGAAGATGAAGCCACAAGATGTCCTGTTGCCACCTCAGGCCTGGGCTTTGAACTCTGTTTTCTCTAAGTGGAGCCCAGCTCTCTGGGCTCCACTTTCCTGTGCAGATTTAGAAAGCATGCTGCCAGAATAATGGGAAGATGTGGCCTTCCAGGTCGTTCCTTTAAGGGGCACAACCCCTATGCTATCTATTGTTCAAAGTCTGGAAGTAGTTGTTTTGTGTATTTTGTCAAGTTTTATAGCCATTTATGGCAGGAGTATAATTCAGGAAGCTGTTATTCCATTACAGCAAGATATACAACATATTTGAAGAAAATAAAAGGGATTCTGAGAGTTTTAAACCTACTCATCAATATGGAGATTTTTGTTTTTGCACTTGGAAAATTAGAACTAAGTATGGTTTCTACCAAATGATAAATATCTATTAACAGGTGAATTGGTAAACATATTGTCATACAGGTACAGAATGGAACACAACTCAGTGGAATTAAGATATAAAGCTCTAAATTTAATTTGCCAATATTTATATAAGATGATTTATACTTTTGTAGCATTTTCATAATTATCCCAATTATACCCACTTTTTAAATTTTGTTTTTAGACAATCATAAAACAGCATATACACACTTTTATCTCTTTTGATATGGAAACTATAGACTATTTACTTATTTATATATTGCTCATGTACAGCCCATTCAATGCCAGTGTGAGAAACATGCAAGAATTGAGGACAGAAAATAGAGAGGCTGGACACTGGGATTATTTGCATTTCCCACACTGAATTAGGTCTGACTGATTGAGAGTGTTCAGAACAAAGGAGTGACTGAAACCACTTTCTTTTATATAGGTGTGTTTTTCCATTTAGTAACTGGGTTTAACCAGATAATCATGCAGAATCATCAAGAATATTTTGCGGTATAATTAATTTACCAAAGGTGAGTATAAGTACATTTTATTTTTTTAAAAAGTCATACTTTGCATAAATTACAAAAATTTAAGTGATAAACTTGGCATATGTGCAAAAATATGGGAAAACTCACTATTATGTTTTGAAAATGTAACAGTACACATAGTTTGTGTCATATGATTTCATTAATATTAAATTTCAAAAAAGAAAACTATATTGCTCAGTATTTTCCACATATCAAGAAAAGCAAGCAACTTATTGGCTCATGGTTCTGGAGGCTGGCAAGTCCAAGATCAAGGGACTGGCATCTGGGGAGGGCTTTCTTGCTGTGTCATCCATGGCACAAAGGCAGAGAGAGAGCAAGAGCAAATGAGAGCACCAAAAGGGGGCAAACTCATCCTTTTATAAGGAACTTTTATATGACAACATGAATTTGGGATGAGTCAATGAGAGAAAATATTCATGATTAATTTATGTAAGTGATAGGACTTACAACTTAATAATAATAAACCACAACCCAATAAAAGTGGGAAAACAAGTTCTGAGCAAACACTTCAAAATGTAATTAATATACATCATAGAAATAAAAATTAGGCTGGGCGCGGTGGCTCACGCCTGTAATCCTAGCACTCAAGGAGGCCTAGGCAGGAGGATGGCTCAAGGTCAGGAGCTTGAAAGCAGCCTGAGCAGAGCAAGACCCCATCTCTACTAAAAATAGAAAGAAATTAATTGGCCAACTAATATATATAGAAAAAAATTAGCCGGGCATGGTGGCGCATGCCTGTAGTCCCAGCTACTCAGGAGGCTGAGGCAGAAGGATTGCTTGAGCCCAGGAGGTTGAGGTTGCTGTGAGCTAGGCTGAGGCCACGGCACTCACTCTAGCCTGGGCAATAAAGCAAGACTCTGTCTCAAAAAAAAAAGAAAGAAAGAAAAATTAAACCTCACCAGACACAGTGGTGCACATCTAGCACTTTGGGAGGCTGAGGTGGGAGGATCATTTGAGGTCAGGATTTCGAGACCAGCCTGAGCAAGTGCAAGACCCCGTCTCTACAAAAGTAGAAAAATTAACCAGGCATGGTTGTGTGCACCTCTGGCTACTCAAGAGGCTGAGGCAAGAGAATTGCTTGAGCCCAGAAGATTGAGGCTGTAGTGAGCAATGATCATGCCACTTGCACTTTTAGCCAGATCAACAGAGTGAGGCCCTATCTCAAAAAAAAAAAAATTAAGAAAACGGACATACATAGTTTTAACCAGTGTGTGGAGCAATAGGGATACAATATATTGTTGGTGTTACCATAAAGCTGTACCAAAAAAGAAATAATGACAAACTGGAATATATTTTAGCACTTTCTTTTAATGTTAAATATGCATTTACCTTGTGGTATAGTTTGAATGTTTGTCTCATCCCAAATTCATGTTGACATTTCATTGCCGTTATGACAGTGTTAAGAGGTGGACCCTTTAAGAGGTGACTAGGCCATGAGGGCTTAGCCCCATTGTCATGGGGTTTTTTTAGAGACAAGGTCTTGCTTTATCACCCAGGCTGGAGTGTAGTGGTTCAATCATAACTACAATAGACTAGAACTCCTGGACTCAAGCCATCCTCCTGCCTTAAAGCTGCCGAAGTAGCTTTAAGTTCCCAGCCATGATTGGACAGAGGCTGGCCATGTCCCATTTGCTTCCAGTTTCCTTTGCCTTACTAATTGTTACTAGATTTTTATCAAAGGCTGACTTGCAAAGAACAAAAGGCCCTAAGATTTCTTTGCTTACTTCATCTGACCCCCAGGTCCCTTCCCCTGCTTTTGTGGTTCCAATATGAGAGCTATTTCAGACCACAAAGATTTTTTCTTAATAAATGACTGCTGGTCGTGGACTGGTTCTGACTAGTCTCCTGAGGATGTGTGGCTCATGGACTTGTGCCCTTAATTTCACCTTTTTACATTTACATTAGGACCTAACCATAAGACATTTAAATGTTAAATCTTCACCCCAAGTGATTATAGAATATATGTTACATACATGTAACCCTAATATGCATGTGCGGGTCTTCATAGCTCCTCCTGGAACCTGCTGAATATGTATACTTGAGTGATCAACCTGTTTACTCAGTTCCTGCCTTACCCTCACCTCCTTCCAAGTGCTTGCCTCACTTCTCAGCGTGTAAGGATGGTCAGCCTACAGGTTGCAACTCTTTATAAGAAATAAAGTCTCCTTTCTAAATTTATACACTTTGTGACTTTTTCAGTTGACACTAGAGAGTGACCAGGAGAGCGTATTGCATTTATAACCAAAGGGATACAACACTCTTGCACACATATTGAATATTTTAATGGACTCGCTTTTCAAATGTAAGGAAATGTCCTCCACAGAAAAATGGATTCGCAACTGTAAGTGGCAAGCAAGCTTCGCTTGTGATAAACAGACGGCAACTTCATAATTTATCCAGTGATCTATCTTGTCTTTCAGCCTGACCCTGGAGACTTCTCAGTGCTAGAAGAGTAGTAGTACCGTGTTTCCTGGAAAATACGACCTGCCCGTGAGTCAGCCCCGGCGGGATGTCCGAGCCTGAGCGCGGAGAAGCCCCGGCCGAGGATGAGCCCAGTGACGGGGCGGCCACGCAGCGTCCGCACAGCCCGTGCGAGTCGGCGGAGCGGGAGGGAAGACGACAGCCCTTCTCGTCTGCCCTGAGAGCTCTGTGGCTCCACGTGAGAGATCGGGGCGACGGCTCTAAAGGAAATGGAGTCGCAAGACATTCGGGATGGGATTCGGGGTCTGGAGAGTGATGATGATGCTCCAGAAGACGACTTCGCTCTATTTGAATCAATGTAGATGGTTGTACCACACTTAAAAAAAAAAAAAACACACCCCTTGAAAATAAGCCCTAGGGTGTCTTCTTGAGGAAAAGTAAATATAAGACCCTGTTTTATTTTCGGGAAAACACGGTAATTCCAAACCCGCGCCTTTCGGGACACCGCGGGGACGGTGGAGACGGCGGGAACCTGCGTGCGCATGCGCAACGCGAATTGCGCTTCAGCCCCGCCGCGGTTCCACTCCCGGCGCTGCTGGGCGCGGGTGGCCGGCGGCTCCGCGGCTGGGGGGCTGCAGGGCCGACTTTCCTCTCCCAGCCGGTCTAGACTCAGGTGTCTGGCTGGCATCCCAGACGGCAAGGCGCGTTGCCCACGCCAGCTTCTCGCTGCCGGGAACCAGCCCTCAGCCACGTGTGAGCGCGGGCACCGCCTCGTGCGCAGGGCGGGTCAGCGGGCAGGCTGTGCTTCCGCGAAGTCCCCATGTGACCGCCGAGCTCCCGGGATGGGTGCCAGACGCCCACTTTGCGTGCCTGGGACGCCAGAGTCAGTCGGCTGGGGTGTGATGGACACCTGTCACATGTGCATTTAACCTGTGAAATCTAAACATGTTAGTCATCCAAAGGGAAGGGAGACAAAGAGCTTTACTTTATCTCCCTTCCCTCCCTCCACATAAACTAGGTTTTTTTTGTTCGTTTGTTTTTGAGACAGAGTCTCGCTCTGTTGCCCAGGCTAGAGTGAGTGCCGTGGCGTCAGCCCAGCTCACAGCAACCTCAAACTCCTGGGCTCAAGCGATCCTCCTGCCTCAGCCTCCTGAGTAGCTGGGACTACAGGCATGCGCCACCATGCCCAGCTATTTTTTTCTATATATTTTTAGTTGGCCAATTTTTTTTTCTTCCTGAAGCAAAGAAGCAGGTATTTAGTTGGCCAATCAATTTCTTTTTATTTATAGTAGAGATGGGGTCTCGCTCTTGCTCAGGCTGGTCTCGAACTCCTGAGCTCAAACGATCCGCCCACCTCGGCCTCCCAGAGAGCTAGGATTACAAGCTTGAGCCACCGCGCCCGGCCTAACTGTTCTTAATTTAAAAGTTTTCTCCTTAAGATAAGGGGTGGGTTTCAAGTATCACCTGCATTCATTGTTGAATGACTGGTTTCTAAACAGGTGAAATAATAGGATATATAAAATGTCATTTATGGTTGTGTTTGCAGGGAAAATAAAAACCAAATGTTCTGTAAATATTAGACTAGGTGAATTTCATAAGCCCCAATATACAAAAATCAACTGAATTCTACAATATCAAAAGCAGTTAAATGTTAAACTAAAAAAATTGTTACCACTTATAGTAGCATTAAACACCAAATAGCTAAGAACAAGTCTAATGAAAGATGTATGTGCAAGGACTCTAACTACAAAACATTAAGGAAATATAAAGGCACATGACTAGGCCCTATTCTTGGTTTGAAAGATTATATTATAAAAATGTCAATTCTCCCCAAGTGGCTTTATAAATTCAATGCAATCCCATGGAAAATCCAGCACATTGTATGTCTGTGTGTGTGTGTGTGTGTGTGTGTATTAGAGGAGAGAAAGAGAGGTAATTGACAAACTGATTCTAAAATAAGGGCATCAAATGGCTAAAAATAGTAAAGACAATTCTCAAGAAAAAATTAGGAGGCTTGACACAATCCAATCCAATCAATTCATCGTAAGACTGCAGAAATTAAGACATTGTGATATTGGCACAAAGATGGACAAATATAGCAAAGTAACAAAATAGTGTCCCTGTACAGATTAACACCTAAACAAGCATTTGATTTGTGAAAAAGATGACACTGAAATTCAAGAGTAAAAAAATTTTTTTTCAACAATTGGTGCTGGGATAACTGAATATCCATATAGGCAAAATGACTGCTGCTACCTTCCTTTACTTGGTATTGTAAAACAGAAAGCATGTATGTTTGCCCTTCAGCCAATATTGATTAGAAATGCAAAATAAGAACCGATAAGATGGCGTGAGCCTACACATCTTGTTAATATAAAACAGTATAGACAGCTCATGTAGAAAATGAGATTACCACTTTAATTAATGGCGTGTTAGAAGCTGGAGTACCAATGAATTCTCTGTACAACAGCCCACTGTGAAACCCAGACTGGGGTTTATGGCAAAAATGTGCAAGCGCCACCCAGAAATTTTCCATTTGAGATACTCAGTGGCTACTATGATTTAATTGAGAATGTCCCTATCACTGAAAGACATAAAATTATCCTGAAACCCAGAATGTCTTGGGTGATGTTAGAGAAACACACTACTAAGTAAGGCAGTGCCTAGAAGTGTTCCCTAATAGAATGGAAAAGGATTGTGTAGGAATGTTATAACAGGGGAATGCAGGGAGGTACTCATTTCATTCCCAAGCACCGCATGGCTGATTTTTGGAACCACATGTTGAGCTACTGGACCCAATAACACATGGATGGTGCCTTTTGCCACAGATGTCAGCTATACCTCTAGAATGGCTGGATACTAAGGTCAACTACATAGGTGATCAGACATGTCTACATGTCCATTCTTAATAAAAACTCTGGACAGCAGGGCTCACGTCGGCTTCCCTCTCTGGCAATATTCCACGTGGATTGTCACAGTTGCTGCGGCAAATAAGTGCTGTCTGCATGACTCCATTGGAGAGGAAAACTGGCTCTGTGCCTGGTCATCTCTGGACCCTGCCCTAGGGGCCTTTTCTCATTGCTGATTTCAAACTGTATCTTTTGGTATAATAAGTGTACCTGTGAGTATAAAAGCTTAGCTGAGCTCTTTATGTCCTTCTAATGAAGCACTGAACCTGAGGGTGGTCTTGGGGACTTACTGAACTGTATTATATATTAGTATTTTGCTTGATTTTCTAGTTCTGGCATGAAAAAATATCTGGACATTCTATTATTATATCATTTCCAGAGAAAGAAATTAGGCTATTTCATTTTTAATCTATTCACTGGGTTCTAATCAATGATTACCAACATTTATTTTGGTGTTCAAATTCTCCCAGATTTGGACAGTGGGGATCCCTTAAAGCTGTAGCCTATTTTCTTTGGTGTCAATATTCTTATTTATTTATTTTTTATTTTTTTATTTTTTTGAGACACAGTCTCACTTTGTTGCCCAGGCTAGAGTGAGTGCCGTGGCGTCAGCCTAGCTCACGGCAACCTCAAACTCCTAGACTCAAGCAATCCTCCTGCCTCAGCCTCCCAAGTAGCTGGGACTACAGGCATGCGCCACCATGCCCGGATAATTTTTTCTATATATATTAGTTGGCCAATTAATTTCTTTCTATTTATAGTAGAGACGGGGTCTCGCTCTTGCTCAGGCTGGTCTCGAACTCCTGACCTCGAGCAATCCGCCCACCTCGGCCTCCCAGAGTGCTAGGATTACAGGCGTGAGCCACCGTGCCCGGCCAATTTTCTTACTTTCTAATGCAAAAATATTTTTAGGCTCATGTTGTACCTTTCCTATCCCAGCCATGGAATCAGCCTCTTTTCCAAGAGGCTTTGCAAAGATCTCACACATTCAGATATTTGAAATGTCTCGTGAGACTCCAAGAGCACTCTCCCGTGAGGCTATTATTTAAAATATAAAACATACAGTACAGACAGAAAAAGAGAGAGCAGGCCAGCATGAGGGCTCAGAGAGACATCTAGGTACAAGATGCTTAGGACCTTTATTCACAGATGACAAGCTCCCTCTGTGGATTGAACCAATAAGACATGTGTGATGGAGCTGACTTCAAGATGGAAGTTTCAAGCAGGGACTTTTACACCCCTCTGGCTGCATGACCAGAGCCAGCCCATCTAACCATTTATGCTAGGTGAAAACCATCAGCAAAGACACCAACCACGGGAGGATTTCTGACTTTAAACAGCACATCGTAACTGCCGTTGTCTGTGCCTTTGCCAAGAGTAGACCTAGAGATGCAGGGCTCTGAAGTAAGTGTTCGGCGGCCCTATGCTAGCGATGAAACAGCTTCTGTCCTCCATGGCGTTGCCTCTGTCGGTCAAGTGCGTTTAATTAAAACCGCTCCTTCTCAATCTCCCCTACACAGTTTGCACTATTTATAGAACAAGCAAAAGGACAGCTGCCAAAATACCAAGTACGTATGCATTATAACAACTATGAATACTGCTTTAAAGAATTTCAGATAGCACAATAGTCCAGCACAAAGGTATTTGTAATCATACACAAGACTGGCAACATTCTACCTCCTTCCATTACCAAGATTTAAACTTTAAAAAAGGTATCAATAGATTCATTCAACTCAAAATTACAGGCCGGACATGGTGGCTCACACCTGTAATCCTAGCACTCTGGGAGTCCAAGGCCACTCTGGAATCGCTCAAGGTCAGGAGTTTGAAAACAGCCTGAGTAGGGACGAGACCACATCTCTACTAAAAAATAGCAAGAAATTAATTGGCCAACTAAAAGTATATAGAAAAAATTAGCCGGGCATGGTGGCGCATGCCTGTAGTCCCAGCTACTCGGGGAGGCTGAAGCAGGAGGATCGCTTGAGCTCAGGAGTTTGAGGTTGCTGTGAGCTAGGCTGACACCATGGCACTCTAGCCCGGGCAAGAGAGTGAGACTCTGTCTCAAAAAAAAAAAAAAAAAAATTACTTCTAGTTCCTCTTCTAGCCAAATATCTTCCATGGGCAGAACATCTTGTGAAGGTTTGAATTCAATTTGTCAATATATTTTATAATCTATATCAATATTTCCATAGGTTTTGTTGGAATCTACCAAATTAATCTTACGAAATATACCAGTATTACACTAAATAGCAATTATGAGTCTGTGATCATCACAAAATAAGTCAAAAGTATAATAGTTATTTTCTGCACTTTCCCCTCCAAATGTGGCCCACACATATACCAAGCGTTGTCACAGAAAGAGCTTTAAATGCAGGGTCAAGTGTCAGCCAGAAAACCTAGATGTTCTTGTGAAGGCACGGCATGTGCATATCGGGGCCTCTCTCTAACGGGAGCAACTGGCCTTGGCTCCCTGATGGGAAAGAAAGTATGAGCTACAGCTAGCAAAGCACACCGGTGTCTTTGAGCTTGTAGGACGGTTTTAGTTGTTGATGCCGTACCAGGAACAACTGATGATATGGGGCACCAATTTAGTGAGTCGCCCATAATCTGTAGTTAACCTCTCAGATCCATCAGCTTTTCTTTCAGACCATCCTGAACTATTAAATAGGGAATTTTCAGTAATAATACATTTGCATCTAAAAAATCCTCAAAATCAAAGCCAACATTTATTTACTCCTCTCAGGTATCCTGTGGTGTTATAAATTAACCACTTGAGTGAGCTTAGTTAATTCTGAAGGTTCTCATCTAGCATGCTAAATTAAAAACAGGACTAATATATTTACACATCATATTCATTCCAATAATGGATTATGGTAAGGATGAGACAATAACCGTACATAATTTCTGTCCTTAAATTCCTCCGTAGATCAGGTTTTTTCACCTGCAAGCTTTCTTTATTTGTGTCACCATACTTGTGCAATCATATTGCCCTTTAAGTTTACATTAGCTATGTAAATTATATTAATAATGGCATTGATCCTCAGGGCCTATGAATTATACCGATGTTTTCTCACTGCTTCCAGGCAATTTTATTCTTGCCATTAAAAATGAACTTGGGGTCCCAGCTGGAGGTCATGAGATCCTGACCTGCCCCATCACTCAATCATAACACTCTCCATTTCCCTGCCTTGTTATCCTAACAACAGCCTCTGAAGACATTATAGGTGTCTTTTCTAAATATAATTTCCACATTTTTAAAAATTATCAAGACTAGAATGAATTGAGAGAATTAGTCTCAGTTCTTTGAATATACCACCTATTTCTTACAGTAATCCATCAAAATTTTAGTAGTCTTTCCATCTCCCTCTCCTTTATAATGTCTTTTTTCTTTTTTAGACAGAATCTCAGTCTGTTGCCCCAGTTAGAGTACAGTGACATCATCATAGCTCACTGCAACCTCAAACTTCTGAGCTCAAGTGATCCTCCTGCCTCAGCCTCCAGAGTGGTTGGGACTACAGGCATGTGCCATCACACCTGACTAATTTTTCTATTTTTTGTAGAGACATGATCTCACTCTTGCTCAGGCTGGTCTTGAACTCCTAGATTCCAGCAATTCTCCTGCTTCAGCCTCCCAAAGTGCTAGGATTACAGGCATGAGCCACCTAGCCTGGTGCCGTGGCCCGTTTACAGGACAGAGGACGAACACAGAAATGAGAAAGATGCGGACACGCATAAAGACCATCATGACTTGAGTGTTAATATGCCGGGTCAGTTTTATTTTTATACTCTAAAAAATTAAAGTTAGTTCCTTATATGTAACCACCCAGGCATTGCAGCAATGGCCATAAATTCTGGAACACTTAGCCTTAAGGACACAGATGTCCCCTGACTCAAGGTTTCCAGGTGGTTGCTCTAGGCGCCAGGCATAGATCACAGATCGAGATTAGCAAGGATGGGCAAGGCAGCCACAGGGGGCATTTTTTGTCCCCAGTTCCTCTTAGGCTGATCCCCGGCGGCTGTGCATGGCTTAGGTCACCCCTCCCTTGAGGGGTCTTACCCGTCATTGACTAACCAGCCATCTTATGGGGCTAAGCAGCAACCACAGGAACAATGTGTTTATCATGTGGCCTCCAGACCCCCCACTGCCATGGGGCTGGGCAGTTCTTGCCTTAGTGCAGAAACTCAGATCCTTTATTATGCCTCCAGGCAACAACCTCATTTGTCACAGGGACCCTGTCCAGAACACATTACTCTCAAATGCTCTGGGCAGAGCACGTACATTACTCACTAAATTTAATTCTTAAACCAGGAAAGTATAATGTCAGTCCCCAACACCTGGCCTACAATGTCATTTTTAGTCAACCACTTGAGACAGTTTTATCCAATTCAGTTGTTCTGAGGTTTCTTCCATCTCTTTTTTATATTAATAGTTACCTTTCTTCAGAATAATCCTTACCTTTCCCCCCAGCATTAAGTCCCACTCAAGACAGCTCAACAAAGAAGCCCAGATCATGCCTCATATCATGTTGTTTTCCTTTTTTATTATGACATCAATCAGGTGGGTCGGAGGGATGAAGTTAGGTAAAGACACAGTAGTACACTCAATCACAAGCTAATCTGCAGCTCTGGGAGCCTCTAGCTGCTTCTCTGATGCCTTACTTTTACTAGAATGGGGGTGGAGGAAACAGCCAAGTTACCATATTCTTGACTGACTTCTCCTCAGTTTGAATTTCTTCTGCAATCCATTTATCTATTCCCTCACCACCCACCCAATCTACAGACTCCAGGTCCCACTTACATTCCTCCTCCTGTTTATAAGGGCATCACATCACTTTGTGCAGTCTCAACCCAAACATATAGCCCGGAAGCCAACCTGTTAACAAAAATTATTCTTTGCCACCTTCTGCCATCTTTCTGCCTAATAACTCCTTAGCCATTATTATTTAAATTAGGCTCAGTGGTCATATCAAATATCTCATCTTCATCACCAACTGAAAAAAATGTCACAAATGTAATTGAAAATACTGATAAGACTCCACAGAGTATATGCATGTGAGGTTTTGTTAAAGACAAAGGATATGGTGCAGCAAGAGAAAGAGAATGCAGGTTCATATTGGTCAGACATCCAGGCACAGTTTCCCAGACTGTTATGCACACAATAACAAGATTCACTTCCAGGCTGGGCGTGGTGGCTTGCGCCTATAATCCTAGCACCCTGGGAGGCCGAGTTGGGCGGATTGCTCAAGGTCAGGAGTTGGAAACCAGCCTGAGCAAGAGCAAGACCGGTCTCTACTAAAAATAGAAAGAAATTAATTGGCCAACTAAAAATATATATATATATGTGTACATATATATATATATATATATATATATATATTAGCCAGGCATGGTGGTGCATGCCTGTAGTCCCAGCTACTCGGGAGGCTGAGGCAGAAGGATTGCCTGAGCCCAGGAGTTTGAGGTTGCTGTGAGCTAGGCTGAGGCCATGGCACTCTAGCCCAGGCAACAGAGTGAGACTCTGTCTCAACAAGAAAAAAAGAAAGAAAGAAAAAGATTCGCTTCCAGATGCAGCTACCAATATCTGAGTGATGAATCCCGGTTTCAGAAGACCTCAAGTCAGAGGATCTCAGTAGGGATTTTATACTCTTGTGATAACATAGTCAAGCCAGAGTTCTTACCTAACCAGTTATGCCAATTAGAAACCATCAGCAACCAAGCTGGCCCTCTGTGTTGTCATGGGAATCGTTGGATGTAATACACCACACAATAAATCCCCTCTTCACTTAAGTTGGTGAAGTGTCAACATGAGATATCTAAAAATCGCTAGAAAGAAAGCTAGAGATTTTCCAGTCCAATCTTAAACTAATTTTATCTTGCCCAAAATAAATGCACACTGTATAGAAATGTGGGGGATCCTGCTTCGGTAGTGCTTACAGGGACATTTATGGACTAAATGACTATATTAGAAGAGAGTTCTCAAATAAATGACAGTCCACCTTAAGAAATTAGGAAAAGACAAATTAAATCCTATAAGCAACCCTATATTCACTCTATTATCTTTTTCCTCAAATTTTGGGAGTTGCAGCCTGGCAACAGTGGCAGCACAAAGTGGTAACCAATGAAAGCCATTTCCACATGATTCACCAGGAACACTGGGTAAGTTGCAAAGCCACATCCCTGTAATACTAGATATCTCCTTTCTCTCACCCTTTCCTTGCCTGTGCGGCAACAGTATTGAGTGTTTAGATTTGTCCTGTGAGTGATGCTGATCACAGGAGAGACATAGCTCTGTAGTGCTGAGACTTTCTGTAGACTTTCATTCTGCACTGCCACAGTATGGGAACAACTGAGCATGCACCTTTAGAAATGGCATACCCTAGCCAGGCGTGGTGGCTCACGCCTGTAATCCTAGCACTCAGGGAGGCCAAGGCGGGTGGATCGCTCAAGGTCAGGAGTTCAAAACCAGCCTGAGCAAGAGTGAGACTCAGACTCTACTAAAAATAGAAAGAAATTGATTGGGCAACTAAAAAACATAGAGTGAGAAAAAATTAGCCGGGCATGGTGGCGCATGTCTGTAGTCCCAGCTACTTGGGAGGCTGAGACAAAAGGATCACTTGAGCCCAGGAGTTTGAGGTTGCTGTGAGCTGGGCTGATGCCCCGACACTCTAGCCTGAGCAACACAGTAAGACACTGTCTCAAAAAAAAAAAAAAAAAGAAATGGCATACCCCTTCTAGGATGCTGCAGTCTCCCCAACTTCATATAAGTAACAACCAGTGTTTCTGTACCACTTATAGTTCCCACCTGGCTCCTGGAGGTCTTCCAGACAATGACATCTACCTACTGGATTCTTGAACTCAGGCTGCTTGGCAGTTACCAGGAGCCAACTTCCCCTTAAGTGCTTGGGAATATGCAACATTGGATGGGAATTAGGGACCAATCTCATGCTGCTCCCAGATGCTCTAGAGCTGCAGTCCTCAATTGCCAGGCCACAGCCCGGTATTGGTCCATGGCCCAGTATTGAAATGGACCATACATCATTGCCTGAGCTCCACACCCCACCCCATGGCACTCTATTCCTACTTCCCCAATCTGTGGAAGAGTTGTCTTTCATGAAACCTGTCCCTGGTGCCAAAGAGTTTGGAGATGACTGCTCTAAAGGTTGTCACAACTGCCCTCTCCTCATGGTTACCTCCAAACCAACAATTCCAAATGGCATACAGGCCACATGATTTGTCTCACAAAGCCCTGCTGTCTTCCTTAGGTCTTGGGCAGCAATGCAAACTACATCAAAACTGGAGTCAGAGCTATTTTCTGCCATCATATTGTCTTCTCTGAAGCACAGAAAAGTGGGGACTCCCACAGTATCTGTTGGCCCTTTCATGCTGGCAGAACACAACCATTTCCTCAATACAATCTACACAATAAACAGAACCCCCAAGACTAAAATTGGCTTAAATAATAGGCCTTTATTATCACATAAACATGAGCAATGTGGAATAGGCAGTTCCAGGGCTGGGTGGCTTAGAGATTGGGTACATCATGAGTATCACATGAGACCAAAAAATCCATGAAGGTAAGCTTCTGCAAGGTACCTGCAGAACCCTTCCTGTGTTCTCTGGAACAAAATTGATTATTTCCATGCCAATTACATCAAAAGAGAGAAAATGAGAACCTCTGATCCTGTGAGACCACTCATGACTCCGAGGAACTGGGGTGAGAACACAGGTCTGCCTGTAGTAAGTATGCTGAAGGGACACACACTGTACCACTCTGCCAGATGATGGCAATGAATGGTTCCTGCCCTGGCAAAGGCCTTTCGCTGTTTAGAAAGTGCAACCTGCCTCCTGAAAGCACCTCACATACTAGGCACTCACAGGGAATCTCCCCAGGTGGATGTCCCTACATAGGAAGTTCCACTTCTGATTGATGGTTCTCATACAACAGCTACTCTCAGAGCTTTGCTCTGGTGTGAGCTGTTAGGCTGAACAAAGAGACAGTACATTCCCTGTCCTGCTAAGGACTCTGTCCAGAGAGAAATTCCCAATGACAGGTAAGGTTCAGCCTTTGGTAAAAGGCTTTCCTGCATATGCTGTCATCATAATCACTGTTAGTTCTCCAAGGTACCCTAAGTTTGGGATGTTGGCCAAAGGGTTTCCCACATTCATCAAACCCTTAAGGCTTTTCTCCAGCATGAATCCTCTGGTGCAGAACCAGTGTCTGTTTCCGGATGAACTCTCTACCACACTCACTGCATACATAAGGTCTTTCTCCAGTGTGGACTTTCCAGTGCCTGATAAGGTTCGGCCTTTGGGTGAAGGCTTTCCCACACTTGCTGCACTCATAGGCCTTTTCTCCAGAGTGAACTTTCTGATGCTGAATGAGTTTAGAGATGCAACTAAAGGCTTTTCCACATCTGCTACACTTGTAATCACTGCTGTGAACTCTCCAATGTACGTTAAGGTGGGAACTTTGGCTAAAGGCCTTCCCACATTCACTGCACTTATAAGGCTTTTCTCCAGTGTGAGTTCGCTGATGCAGAACAAGTGTGTGTTTACGACTAAACTCCTTCCCACATTCACTGCATACATAAGGCCTGGCTCCTGTGTGAACTTCCTGGTGTCGAACAAGATTAGACTTACTGCTAAATAATTTTCCACATTTGCTGCACTGATAGAGCCTTTCACCTGTGTGAACGCGCCTGTGCTCAATCAGGCCAGAGATTTGTCTAAAAAATTTCCCACATTCGCTGCACTCATAAGGTCTTTCTCCAGTGTGAACTGTCTGGTGTTTGAAGAGGTCGTAGCTTTGGCTAAAGAATTTCCCACATTCACTACATTCATAAGGCCTTTCTCCAGTGTGGATTCTCTGATGCCGCACAAGTGTGTCTTTGCGGGTGAAGGCTTTCCCACAATTGGCACACTTGTGATACCTCTGTCCTGCGGGAAAGGCCCCCTCAAGCTTGGTGCTCTTATGGGTCTTCACCCTGCTGGGAGGAGTCTGGTGCTGAAGAAGACCAGAGGTGGTTGAAAAGTTCATGCCACCTTCCCCACATGTGTGGATCTTCTCTGGCACACAGACTCTGCAGCTGTTCACAGAGTCCCTACCCTCATCCCTTCTGAAGGGCTTCTCTCCTCTGGGCTTCTGGTACTGGTCAAAGTTTGTACTGAACCAGAATTGCTTCCCACATGCCCCACAGGTGCATGGTTTCTGCCTGAATTTTTCCCTCTGGTATTCAGCCAGGTGTAATGTATCTTTCAATGAAAGACCACACATGTCACATGGGTGGGTCTTCAGCTCTGCCATGGGTGTCATGGTCTGCAGCACTCCTTCCACAGAAACACTCTGCTCAGAAGGTGCCTCCTCATCCTCAGCTCCATGCCAACAATCTGAAAGCACACAAATGCTAATGAAATGCATGCTGACTTTGGTGGGAGGAGGCAGCCCCATCTTAATGTGTGTTGGACACACCTAGGAATGAGACTATTTTCAGGATGAAGGGCATGATCAGGTGATCAGGTTCAGGAAGAGACCGTTATAAGGCACTGGGCCTCTGAACGATACACAAAGGCAAAATGAAGGGTGAAGATATGAGGGTGGAACAGAGCAAACAGCTTCCAGGAGGACCTTGGCTGTTGGTGACAGGTGAGTACTATGTAAAACACTTCCAGGCCCTGGAAAATCCATTTACAAGTGAGTGGTTGGTGTACAAAGGCTAAAGATATGTGCACATTACATGAACTAAAATGTAGGTCAACACTGCTGGAAAATACAGAGTAATTGAAGGAACAGGTGTGAGAGAAGCCAGAGAGCTGAGGGATGGCAAGGGAAGTCAGACTGGAATTAAGTCTTAGAGTCAAGAATGGGAAAGGAGAGGTCAAAATGTTGTATGGCCACTGGCCTTGCAAACAAACACTGGTGTGCACAGCTAAGGCTGCTGTTTGTGAACCCTGAAGTGATACCGTGCCATCCCCTGATGTTCACTCACCAGGTCCAGCTCCCATCTGGGCCTCTCTTTTTGTGGCTGGAGTCACATCCACCTGGTCCGGCTCTTCTCCTGGCTCCAGCTGTATGACTACATGTGACCTGGAAGATGCAATTCCTAAGGGAAAACCAGGATAGGTGAGCAGCCAGCACTGGCCCAAGCAACCCACCCATGATGAACCATAGGTAAGAAAAATAATTATCACAAAAAGAACCTCGAAGACAAGTTTTGCAGGAATATCCCAAAGGGCCCATAAGTAGTGATTATGTGAGTTCCTCTGGCATCCAGATCCAAAAAATGTCACCTGGAGACAGGCAGAATCTTGGGCACAGAGACACCACAATTTTGGACAGATTCACCAGCCCAGAAAGTAACCAAATCTGATGAGATCCACTGGACAAACCACAAGTCTTGTGACTCCAAACTCTCAGCTGTATGGCTTCAGGGCTGCTCAGCCCAAAGTGAGGACACTCCATACAGCTTAGTCTGACATCCATGGCACCCACCCCAGCAAACTGGTGAAGGCAGCAGTGCTTGTGATCTGACCACACAAAGGACAGAGTAGTCCCTGAGGAAAAGGATAAAGACAGGTCGTTATGAGGACCTTACCGAGTGAGGTTAAAAGTGCAAAGTTCTCCAGCAACACATCATGGTATAGGAGTCTCTGAGCATTGTCAAGAAGCTCCCATTCTTCCCGGGAAAAGTACACAAACACATCCTCAAAGATCACACAGCCCTGCAAAAACAAGGTCCATGAAGTCTCTTGACCAGTGGTCCTTACTCTATCTACCCACAACTTGCTGCTCATCCACCTCCCATGTCCCCAAGTTAGAGTTACCAGGCACTGGTACCACTGGCCCTCCTCGCTCTCTCCTGATTACTCCAGCAATCACTGTGTCAGCCCACAGCAACAAAAGGCAGGATGAGCAGTAAATGCCATTTATACTCTGAGTCAGTAATTCCCCTGGGGTACCCCAGATCATGAATCCCAATATGAACCTGAGTTCACTATTCTATCTTAAGCCCCACCCAAAAAGGACCCTGGGATCATCAGATCACACTTTTTCCTCTCATGCACGTTACACTTTGGATCATGCCTCGCTCATATCTCCAGCTTTCCACTGCCACTCTTCTGGACCATGCCACTGACATCTCCCTAGACTCCTGAAATATCACTCTACACATAGCATCAAGAAAGTGCTTGCCAGGCCAGGCACGGTGGCTCACGCCTGTAATCCTAGCACTCTGGGAGGCTGAGGTGGGCCGATTGCTTGAGGTGAGGAGTTCGAAACCAGGCTGAGCAAGAGCGAGACCCGTCTCCACTATAAATAGAAACAAATTAATTCGCCAACTAATATATGTAGAAAAAATTAGCTGGGCATGGTGGTGCATGCCTGTAGTCCCAGTTACTCGGGAGGCTGAGGCAGCAGTATTGCTTGAACCCAGGAGTTTGAGGTTGAGGTTGCTGTGAGCTAGGCTGATGCCATGGCACTCACTCTAGCCAGGGCAACAAAGCGAGACTCTGTCTCAAAAAAAAAAAAAAAAAAAAAAGTAAAATACCTCTAATTAATTGGCTTACATCAAATGTTTCATTAAAAACAAAATAGAAAGTAACCTGTGAGTAACGGAAAGAGATGTAAAGACGCATTAAGTGTGAAAATATATTTTTCATAAGAAAGGATCTTGTATGGCTTTTTTTGTCCTAAATGGTTATTTAGGAAATGAGAAAGTTAGGATAAAAAAACAAAGTTTTAGGCATGTTTGGTAGATGGTCTGTGCAACTTGAAATAAAGTTTATAAAGGGAATTTAAGAAGGAATTTAGTATGTGATAAAATGAAGTTTTCTTAAAATATTAATTTGCTTTTATAAATATCTGTCCCAACGCTGTGTGAAATTTCTGAAGTTCTAGTAAGCCTTAATATACATTAGCAATAATTATTACATATACTAAATTATGCATCACAAAAATAACCAAATCTCCTTGACATCTGTAACCATGACTATTGTGGAATCTTTACCATCTGTGGATGGTTGTTGTTTTCCTCTGAGTCTTTATTTTATTTTATTTTTTTTGAGACAGAGTCTCGCTTTGTTGCCCAGGCTAGAGTGAGTGCCATGGCGTCAGCCTAGCTCACAGCAACCTCAATCTCCTGGGCTCAAGCAATCCTGCTGCCTCAGCCTCCCGAGTAGCTGGGACTACAGGCATGCGCCACCATGCCCGGATAATTTTTTCTATATATATATTAGTTGGCCAATTAATTTATTTCTATTTATAGTAGAGACGGGGGTCTCGCTCTTGCTCAGGCTGGTTTCGAACTCCTGACCTCGAGCAATCCGCCCGCCTCCGCCTCCCAGAGTGCTAGGATTACAGGCGTGAGCCACCTCGCCTGGCCAACTTCACTATATTTGAAGGTATAATCAACGTAGGTTGTTGTACCGTACTTAAAAAAAATAACACATCCCCTGAAAATAAGCCCTAGGGTGTCTTCTTGCGGAAAAATAAATATAAGACCCCGTCTTATTTTCAGGGAAACACGGGAAGAAGGACCCCCGGGTGTCTGGAAGGCTTACAGTCCGCTCGCACCTCGAAACCGCAGGGTCCCCTCGGCTTGTGATTCTCTCCCCCAATCACACTGGCTGTCCACCTGAGTGCGTCACTGCCCGACACAAAGGCTGCAGCGACGTGACCCCTTATTCGGGGTCTGGCCTCTCGGAGTTGGGGACAAGGGCGGCTGAGGGCAGGGGGACGCAGCACCCACCCGCGCCGGGCCCAGCAGCTCCGCCGCAGCCACTGGACTCTGTGGACGAGGAGAGACCGGGAGCGGTGCGCGTCTAGGCCGGGGACGCAGGCACTTCCGCTTCCGCTGATCCTCCGACACGCCTCTGTGCAGTAGGCACAACATCCTCTCCGCGCTTCCCCGACACTCTCACCCGGACCGACCCAGCGTCCCTTACGCCCTGCCGCATATGCCCCTCACAAGACCCAAGGAGATGTCCGCCGAGGAGGACCCGGAAGTCCCGCCCAGGCATCATCTGCAGGCGGAAACGCCTCTCTTCTGGGCCCTCATTGGAGGTACAGCGCGTAGCCTTCTGGGCAGTGTAGTTCCCACTGAGCCATCCGCCAAGGAGTGGGTTCATGGCCTGGGCTCTTGGGAAAAGACTAAGTGCCAGGGCCAGGCACTTAGTCTTTTGGCAAATAGTAACACAACTTTCAGAAGACTGGCGAGACTTCTCCTCCTAAAAGGCCTGCATCTGGAGTGTAGTCTGCACCGATTGTAGAAATATTGAGACATTTCAGATATTCCTCAAAGCCAAGACCAAATGGACACACCAGACTACAATGTCTGTGTCCACTTGTATAGCTGGGAGCTTTTCGGTTTTGGGGGGTTTTTTTAGAGATAGGGTCTTTCTTTATCACCCAGGCTGGAGTGCAGTGATGCGATCATAACTCACAACGCACTCGAACTCCTGGACTCAAGCCATCCTCCTGCCTCAGCCTCCAAAGTAGCTAGGACTACAGGCACTGGCTGCCATGCTTTAATAGTTTTTCTTATTTTTTGTAGAGATACAGTCTTACTATGTTGCCCAGGCTGGTCTTGAACTCCTGGCCTCAAGAGATCCTCCTGCCTTGGCCTCCAAAAGTACTGGGATTATAGGCATGAGCCACCTCAACCAGCCAGTTGCTTTTTAAATAATGTGCATTGAAACTTTAGAATCAATTCCGTGACCTTCAGTTTGGTTTCAGGGACAGAGAGAAGAGATTCCAGACAGAGCCTTGGAGTAGAAGGGAAAGAGATGTTGAGTCACCCTAAAACCAGTAGACAGATTTATTTCCTCAGAATACTCTTTCCCCGCCTTTATAATCAGTGGGTGTATCCACCCAGCAAGTGACTCTGTTTTTTCCAGATAAAATTTCTTACTCCATGTCTTTAGATATATAGAATTACTTTTGAGAATCTGAAACCTAGGCTGGGCGTGGTGGCTCACGCCTGTAATCCTAGCACTCTGGGAGGCTGAGGCGGGCAGACTGCTCGAGGTCAGGAGTTCAAAACCAGCCTGAGCAAGAGCGAGACCTCGTCTCTACTATAAATAGAAATAAATTAATTGGCCAACTAATATATATATATATAGAGAGAGAGAGAAAAATAGCCAGGCATGGTGGCACATGCCTATAGTCCCAGCTACTTGGAAGGCTGAGGCAGGATTGCTTGAGCCCATGAGTTTGAGGTTGCTATGAGCTAGGCTGATGCCACAGCACTCACTCTAGCTTGGACAAAAAAGTGAGACTCTGTTTCAAAAAAAAAAAGAATCTGAAACCTTTCATAAAAGGAATGCAGGCTATTTGAATGACATTTCCTGCCTGGACAGTGTCTGTCATTGTCACAGTCAGGTAATATGTTCAAAATGGTTCATGGTTGAGATAAATGGTTAGGACACCATTAGGTCATCTTGCTGTGAAGTGATTACTATTTAACCTGAGGTGGTTATTATTTAACCATTGTAGGTACCCTGTCTGCATTGGGAGTTGAGATTATCCCTGAAAAAAATCCTGAAAGCTATTAATAGCAATTCCGTAGTTATCTGAAAATCATGAAGGAAATAGCTCCAGTGAAATATTTGTAACAGATGTAAAAAGTTAAGCTTTTTTAACTTTTTGTGAAGTTTGAGCCCGACTCTGAAATATGAGAAGTGAAAGAATCAAGCAACATGGTTGTATTGAAATCCTGACATTTTGTCTACAAAATGTGATTATAATTTTTTCTAAAAATGCTGAGCAACTGGAGAGACAGGTGAAGATATCAGATATCAGAATGATAAAAATCAATAGCAAAGGCCGGGCTCGGTGGCTCATGCCTGTAATCCCAGCGCTCTGGGAGGCCGAGGCGGGCGGATCGTTTGAGCTCAGGAATTCAAAACCAACCTGAGCAAGAGCGAGACCCCATCTCTACTAAAAATAGAAAGAAATTAATTGGCCAACTAATATATATAGAAAAAATTGGCTGGGCATAGTGGCGTATGCCTGTAGTCCCAGCTACTCGGGAGGCTGAGGCAGGAGGATCGCTTGAGCCCAGGAGTTTGAGGTTGCTGTGAGCTAGGCTGACGCCAAGGCTCTCACTCTAGCCTGGGCAACAAAGCGAGACTCTGTTTCAAAACAAAACAAAACAAAAACAACAACAACAACAAAATCAATAGCAAAGCACGAATAATTCACTCTGCTAACAGTGTTCAGTGAGCACCTACCAGTTCCTGCCGGATAGTTTCAGGGACTATCTTAGTTGCATGGGAGACATTAATAGAGTTTCCAGGAGTCCTGTTTATACAGCACACGTCCTGCATTTAACAACTTTTGTCTTGCATCCTGTTTTGACTTTGTCAGGATACTGTAAATATTCTGTACTCAACATTTTCCAATATACTACTAAAATTCAGCAGTTAGAGCTATTTTTTCATCACAGTAATTGGCACTTAACTCATTTAAATGGCAACAGTAAATGAAAATCATATCTCACAAACAAAGATCTAAACAAACCCTATGGTTTCTCCTACAGGTTTGGCTAAGAGAAGACTAATATGAGGTGCTTAGAACTTAAAATGCTTATTCTTTCAAATTCAAGAAAGGAAAAGACTGTTCTTTTCACAAAGCCCTTAACAACTCATCCCAATTAATTTGTGATAACTACAGATCAGTATACATACTCTAAAATCAGCCTACCAGTAATAGATTTACTCCAGTACTACACTTCTGAAAGGTATCAAATCAATACCACTACCAAGTTTCTGAAAAATCAACCAATTGGTAATGAAACTAAGTCCAGAAAGCTAATCTTTGGAGTTAAATGTGATGGGAAAAAAAAAAAAAAGGAAGGAAGGAAGGAAGGAAGGAAGGAAGGAAGGAAGGAAGGAGGGAGGGAGGGAGGGAGGAAGGAAGGAAGGAAGGAAGAGGGAGGGAGGGAGGAAGGAAGGAAGGAAGGAAGGAAGGAAGGAAGGAAGAAAAATTGGAGTTGAATATGATAAAAAAAAAAAAGAGAGAGAGAACAGTAGCCTTAGTCTAGTGACCATACTGGCAGAGCCAAAAGTCCTTCTGACCTTAAACATTCCCACTTCTGAAAGTACACCAAGTCCTGAATACCAGATTTCCTAAAACCCTACATAAGACAAGCTCTAGCTTTGTTCATGGAGACTGCGCCTTACAAATACAGCTCCTCATTGCAAGCAAACAGGAAATTCACCTTTACTTTGCATAAAATATTTCCTATTGCTGCTGTAATAAATTTAGAAGCTTGAAACAATAGAAATGTATTCTCTTATAATTATGGAGGCCAAGAGTCTGAAATGAGTCTTAAGATGCTAAAATCAAGGTAAGAGCTAGACTGGTTCTTTCTGTAGTCTCCTGGGGAGAATCTTTTCCTTGCCTTTTCCAGCTTCTGGTGGCTGCACCAGCCTGCATCTCTCATCACTTTGCCTTCTCCTCTTCTGTAGTCAAATATCCCTCTGCCTCCATCTTGGGAAGACACCTGTGATTATATTTAGGGCCCACCAAATAATCCGTAATAATCACCCCATTTCAAACCTCTTAATTTAACCACATCTGCAAAATCCTTTTTGCCATATAAAGTAAAATTTACAAATCCCAGGGATTAAGAAATGATATCTGGATATCTTTTTCAACTTACCATAGATATTAAGTTTAATTTACTATTAGGTCAAAATTGTGTAACCCTTTTAAAGTGTCAGTTCATGTGTGCTGTTAGCTGTGAGTTGGGACTAGCTAAGATAGAGGCTGTGGCAGATGCCGACTAAGATGTGAGATTATAAAATGCAATCTTATTTATTTTATTTATTTATTCTGAGACAGGGTCTCACTTTGTCACCCAGGCTAGAGTGCAGTGGCATCATCATAGCTCACTACAACCTCAAACTCCTGGGTTCAAGTGATCCCCCCTGCCTCAGCCTCCAAAGAAGAGGACTTCTTATGGAAGTCTCATAAGCTGGGACTACAGGTGCACACCACCGTGCCTGGCTAATTTTTGCATTTTTTGTAGAGCTGGGATCTCACTATGTTGCTTAGGCTGGTCTTGAACCCCTGGCTTCAAGTGATCCTCCTGCCTTTGTCCTCCAAAGTGCTAGGATTACAAACATGAGCCACCATGCTTGGGCAAATCTTTTCAATTCTTGTGTTGATTGCTATTATCTATTTTTGTGACAATGATGTCACAAGTAATAAAAAAAAAGTTATTAGATGAGTATACTATGAAAATGTTTTTAATGTGCACACATGGAAAAAATGTGGACAGTATGAATCCAAAACGGAGAACAAATGTTGTAGAGATAACACATTTAGAAGTAAAAATTTCACATAAAGACACTTTTTTTTTTTTTGAGACAGAGTCTCACTCTGTTGCCTGGGCTAGAGTGCCATGGTGTCAGCCTTGCTCACAGCAACCTCAAAGTCCTGGGCGCTCAAGTGATCCTCCTGCCTCAGCCTCCCAAGTATCTGGGACTCAGCCTCCCGAGTAGCTGGGACTACAGACATGTGCCACCATGCCTGGCTAATTTTTTCTATATATTTTTAGTTGGCCAATTAATTTCTTTCTGTTTTTAGTAGAGAGTAGGTCTGGCTCTTGCTCAGGCTGGTTTCGAACTTCTGACCCTGAGTGATCCTCCCACTTCGGCCTCCCAGAGTGCTAGGATTACAGGTGTGAGCCACCGTGCCCGGCCTTAAGACACATTATTGAAAAGAAACAACTTGAAGCACAAGGAAAAAGTAAATAAAAAAATCTATCAGTAATACAGAAAAATGAATAAGGGTTGACTCAGATGTCTCAGTGTAAAAATGAATGCAGTATTAATATCATTACATTCAATGTGTTAAAAGATTGAGAATAAAGCAAAAACCTTGGCACATTCCTTAAAAGTTTTTCCACATATAGGCTACTTGGATAGAAATATTTGAGAAAAAAAGTGAATTTTAAAAAATGAAAGTGAGATTCTAGAGTAAATATAAAAAGTGAGGGTAACAAAACATCTGTTGTGCTTATTACTGCCCCAAAACAAAGAAAAAAATAAAACATAGATAATAAAAAAAATACATTCTTGACAGCAACAGTTATTAACTTGATGTGATTCATGGCATTGCAAGAAAACCTGAATTAGAGAATGTGTTAGAACATTTGTTTTGGCAGTTCAGAGAGTATTTAATATAATAAGCACTAAAATCCCACAGTGCTTTGAACCTGAGAGGTTGCTTCTAAATATCTTAATTAAACCTAAACAATCAGTTTAATGTACAGATTGTAGCAATTTCTCTAAGAGTGATTACTACTACAGGGAATAAAAACTGTGGTATTGGCATAGGGGCTATATTAGTTTCCTAGGATTGCCATTACAAAGTACCACAAACTACGTGGCTTAAGCAACACAAATTTATCGTCTCACAATACAAAAGCTAGAGGTCCTACATGAAGGTGTTAGAGGGATCAGGTCATTCTGAGGTGGGGGACGCTGAGGGTGAATCTGTTCCATTCCTCTCTTGGCTTCAAGCAGCCTCAGGCATTCCTTGGCTTGTAGATAGTGTTCTTTCTCCTTGTAACCTTTCTTCATCTTCTTTCTATGTATGTCCGTCTCTGTGTCCATATTCCCCCCTTTCTTTTCTTATTTATTTATTATTTTTGAGACAGAGTCTCACTCTGTTGCTGGGCCTAGCTCACAGCAACCTCAAACTCCTGGGCTCAAGCAATCCTCCTCCCTCAGCCTCCCGAGTAGCTGGGACTACAGGCATGTGCCACCATGCCCAGCTAATTTTTTCTATGTATTTTTAGTTGGCCAATTAATTTCTTTCTATTTTTTTTTTTTTTTTTTAGTAGAGATGGGGTCTTGCTTTTGCTCAGGCTGCTTTCAAACTCCTGACCTCAAGCGATCCTCCTGCCTCGGCCTCCCAGAGTGCTAGGATTAGAGGCATGAGCCACCACGCCCAGCCCAAATGTCAGCTTTCATTATGAATATGTACTTTATTTACTCAAAGCATAATACATATTAATATTTTTCTAGTCTGATGCCCTTGAATATGCCAGACATTATTTCACCCATATGATGCCAAATCATTCAAGTATGTCTATAAGGTGTAAGGTCTCTTTCATTATAACAATTACAATAGCATTTTCACATTAACAGTAATCTCAATAACACAAATATACAGTCATAATTTAATGTACCTACTTTACAAAACATGTATTCTTCATAACCAAAAAAGGAAAAACTTGGATTGACCAACATTGCCTCGGTTAGACTGGTGGTTTCTTTGATCCACTGTTTCTTTTTTCAAAAGCTCCTTTCCCTGGCACCAACCCTTAACGTTCTATGGGAAGGCAATTGCTTCAAAGAAAGGAACACTTTTTCCTTCCAGCCTGAATCTCAGGCATTCTTAGGTGACTAAGAATGTAGTGGGAGTGTTAGAGAAGTCTCATGATGTGTACCACACCAAAGGGCTTCACCAGCAACAGAACACTTAAACTGCAATTATTTCCTCCAGGAAACATTCATAAATCTTGGTCACCTTACATTTGGAGCACCTTGTTGCCTCAGCTGGCAAGCTTTCTTGAGACATGTAAGACAGCAGATCAATTCAAGGGTGACAACCCAAGGAGTGAAGCTCATAAACAGCAATCTTTGACCTGTACACAGCCTTAGCTTACTCCAGATGAAGGCAAAAATGAGAAACATGGGCAATAAGACATCTAAAATTGAAACTAAGGAGGGATACTACCTTCTCAGACACCAGCTGGATTTATTACTAAAAATTATGGTGCCTCATCCTGTAAATTTTTGACTCATTGGACCAACATCATTAAAAATGAGCTTCGGACTGGGTATGGTGGCTCACACCTGTAATTCTAGCACTTTGGGAAGCCAAGGCAGGAGGATGGCTTAAGGCCAGGAGTTCAAAACCAGCCTGGGCAATAGTGAGACCCCCATCTCTACAAAAAAAAATTGAAAAATTAGTAGGACATGATGGTGCATGCCTGTAGGCCCAGCTCCTAGGGAGTCTGTAGCAGGATAGCTTGAGCCCAGTAGTTTGAGGCTGCAGTGAGCTATGATGATGCGCTCTGTCCAGGTTGACAGAGTGACACCCCAGTATCTCAGGGTTGATGGCACCCTTTGCATACATGCTTCAATTTTGAAGTCTAGCCACTGTCTCCTAAAAACAGCATTTGTGTCCTTATTCTTTTCAAGATTGACATCAGATTCCTAAAATAGCAGCATATATGTCGGGATATCAAGTAAGAGACATTAAATAGGTAAAAAAAATTTTCTTAATGAATTAGACACAATAATTAACTACACAGGTAGGAGTGATGTTTTACTTACAGGAGAATCACAAATGATCCGTGTTTTTACTCTTCCTGCAGGGTGGCCTGACATCTCTCCGCTACCTTGCTTGTCACGTCCCAGTCCCGGTTATTTTTTTCTCTTGTCACTGATGAAACAGATTGGCGAGGAGGGGAAGACTCTAAAGCTTCAGAGTCCATGGACTTGAACTACAATATGATCATTTTAGCTTCAGGATCCAGCGGGCTTCTCTTGTGTTGGAATAACTCTGGAATGATAGGTGCCTTTGGATTCGAGACCACTGGAAGACTCTCAAATGATATATATTTCTTTCTTTCTTTTTTTTTTTTCCAGACAGAGTCTCACTCTGTTGCCCCAGCTAGAGTGCCGTGGTGTCAGCCTAGCTCCCAGCAACCTCAAACTCCTGGGCTCAAGCGATCCTCCTACCTCAGCCTCCCGAGTAGCTGGGACCACAGGCATGCGCCACCATGCCCGGCTAATTTATTCTATATATATTTTTAGTTGGCCAATTAATTTCTTTCTATTTTCGGTACAGACAGGGTCCCGCTCTTGCTCAGGCTGGTTTCCAACTTGAGCAATCCTCCCACCTCTGCCTCCCAGAGTGCTGGGATTCAAATGATATTTTTAGCTTCTGAGAGCACGCTGAGTTTCAAGGAGTCTGGCAGAATGCGTTCCCTAACACTTTGGCTGATCAGATGCAGATGACACTCCACAGAAACATGAGTAAGACCTTTTATTCCATCACAAAAGGGCAACATCCCTCCTTTGTCCTAGGACCTGGGTGTGCCCTGTTCCTGCGCCCCTTGGGCTGACACTGGGCCTTTAATCCGAGAGGTCGGGTGAAAGCCTCCCATCAGCGGCCCCAGCTGGGCCGCAGCGGTGTTACCCAGAAGGCCACGCGTCCGGGGCTACGAAGCTCAGCCAATGAAGGCTCCGAAACAGGTGTTACCGTCGGGGGACTTCCGGTGGCGTCTTCCCGGCTGTCGTGTTGGCCTTTCTGGGGGTCTGTTGGCCGGCGACGTTCCTGAGTGCTGGATCTGGGTCGAGGGGACAGACGCAGATGGGGTCTGAGGCCCCCTGGCGCCGCCTGTGGCGCCCCAGCAGGCCCAGGATGGGGACCTGGGCGCTCAGGCCCGCCCACGCACCCCGAGGGCGGTGGCCGTGTGCAGGGACCCACTGGCGCGCTCGCCTGGGGGCCGAACGTGCGGCGGGGTGAGGGTGGGACTGTGCCTCCAGGGAACAGGGTGTGAGCTGGAATTGCGCCTGGAATGGCAGTATTGGTTGTCCCTTCGTCGTGAGGATGCTAGAAGACATGGAGAAGTTTGAACGAAGGAGGGGCACGATATACCGTGTTTCCCGAAGATAAGACAGAGTCTTATATTTTTCCTCAAGAACACACCCGAGGGCTTATTTTCAGGGGATGTGTTATTTAAGTACGGTACAACAACCTACATTTATTCAAATAGAGTCAAGTCGTCTTCTTCTGGAACATCATCATCACTCTCCAAACCCCGAATTCCATCCTGAATGTCTTGCGACTCTATTTCCTTTAGAACCATCGGCCCCGATCTCTCACGTGGAGCCACAGAGCTCTCACGGGGCGGATGAGAAGGGCTGCTCCTCTTTCCCGCTCCCGCCGACATTTATGGGTTGTGCAGATATGCTGCCTGGCCACACCTTCACTAGGGTTCATTTTCGGGCTGGGGCTTCTATTACACAAATGCTTAGAAATCCTGGCCTGGCACTGTGGCTCACACCTGTAATCCTAGCACTCTGGGAGGCCGAGGTGGGCAGAGTGCTCTAGGTCAGGAGTTCGAAACCAGCCTGAGCAAGAGTGAGACCCCCGTTTCTACTATAAATAGAAATAAATTAATTGGCCAACTAATCTATATATATACAAAAAATTAGCCTGGCATGGTGGCACATGCCTGTAGTCCCAGCTACTAGGGAGGCTGAGGCAGAGGATTGCTTGAGCCCAGGAGTTTGAGATAAGAGCTAGGCTGATGCCACCGCACTCACTCTAGCCTGGGCAACACTGTCTCAAAAAAAAAAAAAAAAATCCTGCTAGGGCTTATTTTATGGGTAGGCCTTACTTTCGGGGAAACAGGGTATTTAAACGTTCTCCAAAGACTTTCAAGAAAAAATGGAATGGAAGGGGGTTGAGACGGAGCAGAGACCACTCTGGTAGCAGGAATGCAACACTTTTCATTCGAGGCCACTGCATAAGTTACAGCAGTTTGATTGGTTACACGTTGCTACATTCCAAGGAAGATTACTTTATGACGCCATGAAGCGGGGCAGTGTCTGAGGGGGTCTTACCTCTGGTGCTGTTTGGTCTTTATTATTTATAGGAAAAAAATAAAAATGTATTATGCTTTGCAGCTGCATGTCCTGTGACTTAGACTGTATAGTCACGTTCCTCTCAAGGTTCAAAATAATTTAAAGTTTCAACAGCTTTAAGTTTGAAGTATTTAATTTTGCACATTCCAGGTCCATTTTTGAAAACAGAGCAAGTAGAGCTTTGGATGTCGTAGGGGAAGGAAAGAAAGGGAGGAGACAAAGATGACCCTAGAATTTTTGGTCCAAGAGGCTGTAGGGAGACAGGTCGTGGAGATAATGCTGATAAAGGATCAGAAAGCACATGGTACATGTTGAGTGGCTTTTTTTTTTTGTGAGACACAGTCTTACTTTGTTGCCCAGGCTACAGTGAGTGCCGTGGCGTCAGCCTAGCTCACAGCAACCTCAAACTCCTGGGCTCAAGCAATCCTCCTGCCTCAGCCTTCCAACTAGCTGGGACTACAGGCATGCGACACCATGCCTGGCTAATTTTTTGTATATATATATTAGTTGGCCAATTAATTTCTTTCTATTTATACTAGAGACGGGGTCTCACTCTTGTTCAGGCTGGTTTCAAACTCCTGACCTCGAGCAATCCACCTGCCTCGGCCTCCCAGGGTGCTAGGATTACAGGCATGAGCCACCACGCCCATGAGTGGCTTTTCTAGTTGGCACTTGGTTGGGGTTTCTGGGCATTTCCCTGGCTACAGTGTTAGGAGAGGGTGCACTGGCCTTCCCAGCCCTCTTGACAACCACTGATTTACTTTCCCCTACCAGTAAGTGCATTTGCATTTTCTATATTTTGTTGCGTGGAATAATCACTAAATATTTTTTTCCCTGCTTTTGTGTAATTTAATCTGATTTAGTCAAAATTAGATTTGAAAATTACATTTCATTTCTTCTTCTTCTTAGAGATTGCGATCTTGCTATGTTGCCTTGGTGGGTCTTGAACTCTTGGCCTCAAGCAATCCTCCTAGCTCAGCCTCCTGAGTAGTTGCCATTACAGGCTCAAGCCATTGCACCTGGGTCTGAAAATTACATTTCATTTTGTTTTAAGGATTTAAACACTATCAAATATATTAAAATATGCCTTAATTGTTTAAATGGCATTTTAAACCAGTATGCTTATGTAACATAGAAACTCTGAATAACATTCATGCTTAAATAAATTTTTTGCTTCCAATAAATTCAGTAACAATGCTGTTTTTCATAATGCAGCCACTTCTTTTCAGGAATAATTTCTTAACCGGGAATGTGCAGATTTTCTTGAAGGTTTTCGGTCTGACCTATTACTATTCTTCATGGCGTGAAATTGTCACATAGCGTTCAGTGGCTGTGAGAGTGAAAGGACAACGAATATGATTTTAGTACATGGGAATCAAGAATCTCTTAATTCTCAGCAAAACAAAATAATGAGCTTTAAAAATCATGCCAATTTAAAATAAAATGCAAATTATCCTTGGTACAAGAATTCTATTTTGTGAGTGTGTGTGTAACCTGATTTGGTGTCTGAGTGGCCTCTTCCTTCCTAGCTCTCAGTGTATGTGGTATTTACAGTGAGAATGTTGCATATACTTTTAGTGTCACATCATTTAATACATGTAAATCAGCACAGCAGTGTCACATGCTGCTCACTGTGAAGTATCAACATGTTCTTTAATTTGCATTTCACAACTGTGTGCACTATGGCTGCTGGCTGGCTCATTGGCTGGTTGAATACAGTGAGGGAGGTGAGCTCATTATTCCTCTCTCATTGCCTCTAGGTCCCTGCAAGGGCCCTTCCTTCAGGCCATGTGAACGTCCAGCAAGGTGACCACATTTGTGCAATTAACGTTGATTCACCTGCTCTGGGCGTTCGAAGCACCAAAACCGGGGCAAGTACTGAGCAAATGAAGTTCAGAAGGATATGTAAATCAAGTAGACCTGAAAATATCTTTCATGATTCTGTATTCATATCTGATTAAACCCAATTACTGTACGGTATATGGGGAATACAGCTCTGGAAAAGAAAGTGCTTCCATTTCCTCTTCTGATGTGAATACCTCAGTAGAGGAGGAACAAAGTATCCCAGTGTCTAAACCTTAGCCTTCTGTTTTGGATCTTTGATAGATCTTTCTCAGTCCTTGTAAGAGTTTCCCTTACATGGCTGGGTGTGGTGGCTCACGCCTGTAATCCTAGCACTCTGGGAGGCCGAGGCAGGCAGATTGCTCGAGGTCAGGAGTTCTAAACCAGCCTGAGCAAGAGCGAGACCCCGTCTCTACTATAAATAGAAAGAAATTAACTGGCCAACTAATATATATAGAAAAAAAACATTAGCCGGGCATGGTGGCTCATGCCTGTAGTCCCAGCTACTCGGGAGGCTGAGGCAGGAGGATTGCTTGAGCTCAGGAGTTTGAGGTTGCTGTGAGCTAGGCTGACACCACGGCACTCACTCTACCTGGGCAACAAAGCGAGACTCTGTCTCAAAAAAAAAAAGAAAGAAAGAAAGAAAGAAAGAAATTAATTGGCCAACTAATATATATAGAAAAAATTAGCCGGGCATGGTGGTGCATGCCTGTAGTCCCAGCTACTCAGGTGGCTGACGCAGGAGGATTGCTTGAGCCCAGGAGTTTGAGGTGGCTGTGAGCTAGGCTGAGGCCAGGGCACTCACTCTAGCCTGGGCAACAAAGCAAGACTCTGTCTCAAAAAACAAAAACAAACAAGAAATTAGGAATAAAGCACACTAACAGATTGAGAAAAGGAAATAAATGAAAATATTTTATATAAAAATTTTGACATAGGCCGGGCGCAGTGGCTCACGCCTGTAATCCTATTACTCTGGGAGGCTGAGGTGAGTGGAGTGCCCTAGGTTAGGAGTTCAAGATCAGACTGAGCAACAGCCAAGACCCCGTCTCTACTAAAAATAGAAAGAAATTAATTGGCCAACTAAAAATATATAGAAAAAAAAATTAGCCAGGCATAGTGGCACATGCCTGTTGTCCCAACTACTCGGGAGGCTGAGGCAGGAGGATTGCTTGAGCTCAGGAGTTTGAGGTCACTGTGAGCTAGGCTGACACCACGGCACTCTAGCCCGGGCAACAAAGTGAGACTCTATCTCAAAAAAAAAATTTTTTTTGACATAAATTCTAGTCATTTTTAAGCTAGACAACTGACTTCACATGAGAATTAAAAATTGTTTTAAGTAGAAAGAGCTTGCAGATGCTCTAATTACTGAAAACTCTGCCTGTATAAACTGCAGGGTTTTAAAGAAAATAAAGGCTCTTAAATTTCTTCTGATTGACAAAGGTTTTGTGGAGCATAATTAGGGTGTTATCAAGACAATTTCACTTTCCACAAAAGAGATAGGAAGATACCCACAGAACATGTATGTGGTCACAAGGTTGGTTTGAAGAAACCATTTAAGACGTCTAGATGACACCCCACAAACCTATACTGATTCAGAATCAGGCATTTTACAGAGAGAAGAGAGTAAAAAATTAATAGTGAAGATACTATATGCCAGTAAAATATGCTGTCATACAAGTTAATGTTTAGGGATTGAGATTCTTCACATCCTGATTATATTAGTATTTGCAATTTACAATCTTTTATTCATGTTTAAGTGCCTTATCTTTCAATAGAAGAGACAGGAAGTTTTACCTCTTGCACTCATCAAACACAGTAGTAAAATAATACAGATTCCATTTGCAAACCATGCTTCCAAAAGGACAAAAATGCATATCCAAATGCTATAAGGACACTAAATGTCCACTTAAAAACCGAGTAAAACAGTCTTCGTTCTTCACTTTAGTGAGTGAAGCTCTTACAATGAACATTAAGTGGAGTCAGGCCAGGTGTGGTGGCTCACACCTGTAATCATAGCTCTCTGGGAGGCCGAGGCGGGCGGATAGTTTCAGCTCAGTTGGAAACCAGCCTGAGCAAGAGCGAGATGAGACGCCGTCTCTACTATAAATAGAAAGAAATTAATTGGCCAACTAATATATATAGAAAAAATTTGTCAGGCATGGTGGCACATGCCTGTAGTCCCAGCTACTCGGGAGGCTGAGGGAGGAGGATTGCTTGAGCCCAGGAGTTTGAGGTTGCTGTGAGCTAGGCTGACGCCACAGCACTCACTCTAGCCTGGGCAACAAAAAGAGACTCTGTCTCAAAAAAAAAAAAAGTGGAGCCAATGACTATCCTGGAAACTTAGCTAACATGAAATTCTTATTTCTACAAAGTGTCTATCCATTTATGAAAACCCTGAAGAAAAACAAACTAGGAGGGAAGGAAATTGTAAGGTAAGAGTAAAAAGATAAGGAATAGAAGGAAAGCCATAGCATCTGTGTAGGAAAAACCAACTATTTTTCATCTGCTCATACAGCAGAGCAATCAACACAGAATAATTGTGTGATCAGATGTATGGGGGTTTTTCCACCCACACAGTGGACATGAGCTGACTGATGTCCTCCAATTCAATTCCAACATTATCAACCTGCAGATAGCATCACATACCCCAGTTTGAAGGCTTAGTCCCCAAAACTGTCCCCCTTACTTCTGATGCAAATCACAAGTCCCAGAACCTGTGTTTTGACTGACCAGTTATAAATCAGGAATTCCAACATTCTCCTTGGGTTTGATTAATTTGCTAAAGGGTCTCACAGGACTCAGGGGAACAAGTTTACCAGTTAATTATAAATATTACAAATGATACAGATGAAGAGATGCATAGAGTGACATATATGAGGGAAGAAGTTCAAAGCTTCCATGCCCCCTCCAGGTGTACCACACTCCAGGAAACTCCATATGTTCATCTATCTGGAAGTTCTCCATACCCTGTCCTCTTGGGCCTTTTATGGAGACTTCATTGGGGAGGCATGACTGGAGCATGAACTGTGTAGAAATGTGATTGGACAAAAAGGGTGTGATCTAAGAAAAACATATTGAGTAGAGAAACCCAGCAAAGCCTGTCTGATCAGATTCTTCTTGGCCTCTCTGAAAAGCATTCCTTTCTTCCAGGTATAGGCCAGGAGCCCTTCTGAAATGAGGGCCTTATGACCTACAATTAGACAAGGAAGTCCAGAGAAATTTTATGGCCAGCTCTAAGACAGAAGGTGACAAAAAATTCTGTCCTTGAGGATAAAAATGAGCAGGTTAAAGGAGGACAGAAGGTCAGAGAGGCAGATTCTGTTTTCTGAGGCCTAAAGGGCCTCAACATTATAACAAGGGCTGTGGGAGTTATGAGCCAGGAATTGTGACCAAAAACATCTATTTCATATCATAGCATCATACTGTTTCACTGCCCTGTAATCTATACATATGGTCGCTTTGGGATGCTGATTCCTCCACACAAAATGCTCATAACTTGGCTGGGTGCGGTGGCTCACGCCTGTAATCCTAGCTCTCTGGGAGGCCAAGGTGGGCGGATCGTTTGAGCTCAGGAGTTCGAGACCAGCCTGAGCAAGAGCGAGACCCCATCTCTACTATAAATAGAAAGAAATTAATTGGCCAACTAATATATATAGAAAAAAATTAGCTGGGCATGGTGGCACATGCCTGTAGTCCCAGCTACTCGGGGAGGCTGAGGCAGCAGGATTGCTTGAGCCCAGGAGTTTGAGGTTGCTGTGAGCTAGGCTGACGCCACGGCACTCACTCTAGCCTGGGCCATAAAGTGAGACTCTGTCTCAAA
>VSMD01055486.1:0-78846 GCA_008750895.1 Mirza zaza
CAAGAATGGATTAATAAAATGTGGTATATGTATACCATGGAGTACTATTCAGCTCTAAGAAACAACGGTGATATAGCACATCTTATATTTTCCTGGTTAGAGCTGGAACCCATACTACTAAGTGAAGTATCCCAACAATGGAAAAACAAGCACCACATATATTCACCAGCAAACTGGTATTAACTGAGCAGCACCTAAGTGGACACATAGGTACTACAGTAATAGGGTATTGGGCAGGGGGAAGGGGGGAGGGGTGCGGGTATATACATACATAATGAGTGAGATGTGCACCATCTGGGGAATGGTCATACTGGAAACTCAGACTTGTGGGGGGAGGGGGGAAAGGGCATTTATTGAAACCTTAAAATCTGTACCCCCATAATATGCTGAAATAAAAAAAATATATAAATTATGTAAACAAAACAAAGTTATATTTTAAAATTTTTCACACAATGTGCTTTTACTTTAACCAGGAATTTTTATATTGATGTGGAAAACAATGATTAACTAAAGGAAAAAAAAGGACAGGCTTTGACTTTATGTTTTCTATATTTGAATTTTTAAATACATTATTAAAAAATTGATTACTACAAAATATGACTGATATTGCATTATTAAAAGATCCTAAATTCTCAGATAGCCAATGGCCCAATCATCTTGCACTAAAATATGGGTACAACCAATAGCAAGACTATGTACAATCATCATCTTAAGAACGTAAGAATTGACTTTGCCTAGTATTAATGGCTGGAAGTTTATCATCTCCAAGAGCCAAACTGTAAATTTAACTATACCAAAGGTTATATCACTCCATCAGGTCAATATGCTACATACCAAAGAGAGGCAGGTTTGAGTAACAACTCACAATTTATCATTTTAATAAGCAAACGACTTAAAATCATTAAAAACTCAATCATCCCTGCTTCTGAAGTTTTAGTATGGGTTTTTCTTTCCCTGTACTCGTGAATTCAGAGATAACATACCACCGATTGGTTTTATGTGAGTTATCTTTGCTTCTAAAGAAACCAAAGAAAAATTCTATGAACATAATTAATCTAGACTGCAATTATTGACACTCCTAAATACTGTAAAAAATCAATGAATATCGATTTCAGAAAAAAACTTCCTTTTTAAGGATAAACTGCATGTGTAAGTACCAGAGCAGTTCTTTTGAAGTGCAAGGCCACAAGGGCGGAAGAGTAAGTAGCTGTGCATATTGAATTTTGTTTAAACAGGCTAATAGGTTCACATACAGCTATTGTGAACTGCATGTTATTCTTTGACTATTTGTTACTTACCAAAAATAGTTCATCAATCACTGATTTATGAATGCCAATTTTTTGAGAAAGATTTCATTTATACTAGGTATAAATTTGTGTAATTGTGCAAAAAAATAATTAAATAAGTCTCCACCTTTCATATATATATATTTTTTTGATGAGAGGACAGCCAGGAAATATCAGAACATCAACAATGGAACCAACAGATAACATAATCTCCACCATTACTTCCTGTCACCCACAGTTTACCTCATTCAGCTTCTCTAAGGCCCTTTTCCAAACGTTAGGTGTAATTTTCTGTCGTGATGTCCCACCCACACCTGCTCCTGCACTGTCCTTGGCTGTGAGCAGCTGGAGATCGGAAAGGCCTTTTGTTTTCACCATTGGAATCTATAGGCTCATACGTAATGGCCAGGGCAGTTGCACTTCTCCTCAAGGTATGTTCACAGGTACCCGGAGTTCCTCTGTGGTGTTCAATAAAATCCTCTCAGTTGCCTTTTTTCACACTTGCCTCTTCAATACTTGTGAAATTACAAATTGGTTAGATTTGGGAAAGGGGGTCCAAAATTATTGTAGAAAATTGTTATAATCGAGCCCTTGTGGAAACACTACCCTAATTGAACTCGTCTCCTCACTGGTCAGAAAGAGATGCCTGAGGGGGCAGAGGGGAGGGAAGGTCACAGAATGTGGATGTTGAGTGGCTTGTGTTGACTGGGACTGACTGGAACCTACCCGACAAACTATTTTTCAAACAATTAAAAGGAATCACTTCCATGACATTGGCTAGTCTGGGTGTGTTATTTTTAGTCACAGTATAATAAGATTTCCCAGAAGGTTTCAGAGAAAAATGGGGAGGATCTCCTTGTGGCATGCTGAGCATCTCGGAGATCATGAATTAGTGTTGGATAGCACAATCAAGCTGGCAAACACTGACAACAGCCTTAATTTGCTAGTTAGAATTCTCTGTGGGTGGGCAGGTCAATCACAGCCCTTTAAATTCTCACACCTGTGCATCTTCACCGTTTGGATCAATGACAACTTCAAAAACAAAACAAAACAAGCTTTACCCTCAGAAAGACACAATCCTTGAAACGATGAGTGACAAGTCCTACAAAGGAAAGTGCTGTCTCGTGGTGTTCTTATTTATTTTTTTTAAAACAGAGCGTCGTGTTTACTGTAGGCAGGCGCCCGTGTCTTTGCATACTGATGAGCTCTCAGGTGCAGTGTCATTGAACTTGAGAAAGCAAAGCTTGCAAAACGGAGAAAAGTAGTTAAGTGAAACTGCCGCAGATTGCAACCACCTGCTCGTAGCCTGAACCAGTAAGTGCTGGAAGTCTATTTCCAAGTTCTTAGGAAACAGATCGACCATCAGTTTTACTCTCACAGAATTTTGATGAGTTAAATGGTTCTTAAATTAACCCAAGTCTCACTATCGATAGCTGCTCATGAGAGAAAGATTGGAGTGACAGTCCATTCTTAGATACTTGGTGGGGCTGTCGTCAGTGGAAACATGCAGACAATAGCTGAAGTTATAAATCATATAATAAGTTAACAGCACAATTTAAGAAATATGTAGTAAAATACTTTAACCATATATTACATATGAGTTATTATTATTATACAGTAAGCTTTACCAAGGTAGGAATTTTTCTGTTTTCTTCACTGCTATTTTCTTAGCATAAGAGAAATGGCTTGCTCATGGTAAACATTTGATAGAATCACTGAGTATATATATTCTGAGCTTACATGATTATATATAAATATTTTCTCTTTGAAGCATATTAGTGAATATTTTAGTAGCTTTGTACCCAGCAACCTATGTAGTTCAAAATAATCACACTTATCACGTGTTGGGTACTTTCATGTACACCACATTGTATTACGTTCATACAAATTTTAGTGTCTTATTTTACAAATAAACCAAATGAGACTTGAAAGTTGTTCAAAGGCTCTTCAAAGGTTCCTTAACTACTAAGTGCTTGATTTAGATTTTGAGCCATTTGGTGAAGTTGACATAATTTAGATAGCATATATATTCTAGCTGTTATTGTGTGTTGCATTCTGTTCATCTTTTCACCTAAAGCTGAATCTACAGCTCTGTTTAATCCACTTGGACTTTTTTCCTATTCCATACAGTGATTTGCTCTTTTATAATGTAGACCTACTCACTTTCAAAGGGAAGGAGAGGGGTATGCTCCTCACGCTAGAGTCTTCACCAAGGGGGCTGGAGGGCCTGGCAGTGCCTGACCCCTGAGACAAGCAGCAGCAGAGGGATGAAGGCCCAAAGGAGTGTCTCTTGGATCCTGCATAACTAATGGAAGAAGGAAACAACAAGCCAATAGAAGGGAAGTGTCTCCCGAGAGCCGGGATAGTAGAGACGCAGGAAGGAAGATACACACACACATACACACACACACACACACACCCTTTTATAGAAGTATGAATTATAGCAAAATTTGACTTTTTTCTATGGAAAATAGGGTGGAGTTTCTCATCAAGTGGCTCAACTTCACTTTGCAGAAAAAGATAACGAAGCTAAAAGTTAGAATTTCTACTTCCAAGATTCTCTGTCCAAAGGAAATAAGTTCTAGAAGTAACTTATTCTTAGTCCATATCCAAGGCACTCTGCATAGCCATCTATATGTGAAAATGAAGACATTTGCTATTATCATGTTTAAAAGGTTATATTCAGTCTACTCTTATTTCAGGAAAACTGCTCTAAGGGCCCATAGTATTTTAGCTACATTTTACATGGTTGAATATTGTTTCAGCATAAAATCATAAACAATAATGTGTATTTCTTGAAATATTTTACACCAGATTATAAAAGGAACCACTCACTCCATTATAAGATAAAAATTACCATCAGACATATCTTTTAGAATCACATATCTACATTAGAGGGTGTGCAAATGTTTCTTATCAAATTAGCTTTCTATTATATATACACCATTTTTCTGTGGTTTCCAGGAGTTTATTTCCTTCCCCAAGCATTCATATACAAGCATACCTCGTTTTATTGACCTTTGCTTTACTGTGCTCCAAAGACTGTTTTTTTCACAGATCGAATGTATGTAGCAACTCTGGATTAAGCAAGTCCATCAGCACCATTTTCCAACAAACAGTATGTCCTCATTTCATGTTTCTGTATCACATTTGAGTAATTCTCACAATGACTTAAATTCTTCATTATTATGTCTGTTACAGTGATCTGTTATCAGTGATCTTTGATGTTGCCTTTGCAATTTTTGTGGAGCACCGTGAATCCTGCCTATATAAAATGACAAATGTGATCAATAAATGTTGTATGTGGTTCTGACTGCTCCACTGAATGGCTGTCTCTGCATCTCTCCCACTCTTCTCAGGCCTCCCTATTCCCTGAGACACGATAATATTGAAATTAGGTCAATTAATAACCCTGCAATGGCCTTGCAGTATTCAAGTGAAAGGAAGAGTTGCACGTCTCTCACTTTAAAGCAGAAGCTAAAATGACTAAGCCTAGTGAGGAAGGCATGACAAAAGCCGAGATGGGCTGAAAGCTAGGCCTCTTGTGGCAAAGAGTTAGCCAAGTCGTGAATGTAAATGAAAAGTTCGTGAAGGAAATTAAAAGTGCTACTTCAGTGAGCTCCTGAATGACAAGAAAGCAAAGCAGCCTTATTGCTGAAATGGAGAAAATTTTGGTGATCTGGATGGAGGATCAAACCAACCACAACATTCCCTTAGGCCAAAGCCTAATCCAGAGCAAGGTCCCAAATCTCTTCAATCTTACGAAGGTTGAGAGAGGCGAGGAAGCTACAGAGGAAAAATTTGAAGGGTAGCAAAGGTTGGTTCATGAGGTTTAAGGAGAGAAGCGGCCTCCATAACATGTAGGTGCAAGGGGAAAGCAGCTAGTGCTGATGTAGAATCTGCAGCAAGTCACTCAAGAGATGTAGCTAAGGTCATTGATGAAGGTGGCTACACTAAATAACAAATTTTCAATGTAGACAAAACAGCCTTCTATTGAAAGATGATGCCATCTGGGATTTTCACAGCTAAAGAGGAGAAGTCAATGCCTGGCTTAAAAGCTTCAAAAGACAAGTTGGTTCTCCTGTTGGAGGCTAATGCAGCTGGCAACTCTAAGTTGAAGGCAATGCTTATTTACTACTAAATCCTAGGAGCCTTCAGAATTATGCTAAATCTGCTCTCCCTGTGCTCTCTGAGTGGAACAACAAAGCCTGGATGACAGCACGCATGTTGACAGCATGGTTTACTAAGACACAATAAGCCCACTGCTCAGAACAAATATTGCTTTTCATTGATAATACACTTGGTCACCCAAGAGCTCTGATAGAGATGAACAAAGAGATTAATGATGTTTTTATGTCTGCTAACACAGCATCCACTCTGCAGCCCCATGCATCATGGAGTAATTTTGACTTTCAAGTCCTATTATCTAAGAAATACATTTTATAAGGCTATAGCTGCCATAGATAGTCATTCCACTGATGACTCTGGGCAAAGTAAATTGAAAATCTCTGGAAAGGATTCACTATTTTAGAAGCCATTCAGAACATTTCTGATTCATGCAAGAAGGTCCACATATCAACGTTAATAAAAGTTTGGAAAAAGTTAATTTCAGCCCTAATGGATGACTTCGAGGGGTCAAGGTGTCAGTGGAGGAAGTAATTGAAGATGGAGTAGAAAAAGCAAGAGAAACAGAATTAGAAGTGGAGCCCAAGATGTGACTGAATTGTCATAATCTCATGATAAAATATGAATGGATGAGGAGTTGCTTCTTATGGATGAGCAAAGAAAGTAGTTTCTTGAGATAGATCTACTCCTGGTTTAGAAGCTGTGAACATTGTTGAAATGACAACAGGGATGGATTTAGAATATTGCATAAACTTAGGTGATCAAGAAGCAGCAGGGTTTGAGAAGATGGACTCCAAATTTGAAAAAAATTCTACTGTGGGCAAAATGTTATCAAACAGCATCACATGCTGCAGAGAAATATTTTGTGAAAGTAAGAGTGAATTAATAGGGAAAATTTCACTGTTGTCTTATTTTAAGAAATCACAGAGCCCCGCCCCCAACCCTCTGCAAACACCACCCTGATCAGTCATCAACATTGAGTCAGGACTTTCCACCAGCAAAGAGATTATGATGTGCATCTGAAGGTGCAGATGATCATTAGCATTTTTTAGCAATAGATTATTTTTTAATTAAGATATGCATATTTTTAGACATAATACTATTGCACACAAGGTATAAAGATAACTTTTCTAGGTATCTCTAAACCAAAAAAATAAAATGTACAACTTCCTTTATTGTGACATTGGTTTTATTGTAATGGTCTGGAACGGAACCAGCGGTAACATTGAAGTTTGCCTGTAGTTCTCAAACACGAGCTTGCATTGGGTTGACAAGGAGGGCTTGTGAACACAAAAGTTGTGCTTCCTACACCCAGAATTTCTGATTCAGTACACATGGGGTAGAGCATAAGTAAATTTAGTTCTCACAAGTTACCAGCAGGGGATGCTTCTTTTGGGGACCAGTGGCTGAGATTGTATCTTACTGTGTGTGCTCCTGTCTACATTACATTTTATTTTTATCATACGTTTTTCTTTTTTATCATAGTTTTCCTCAAGTTATTCTGATTATTAAATTTGGCTGCATAGGCCGATACCAACAAACTGGATTTTTTTTCTAATTTTTTTCAAATTTGAAGACACTCTTGTTATTATTAATCCCTGAAGTGTATAACCATTGCAATTATATAATTCACTGTGCAAATCAAGAAGCTTTTAAACTTTAAAAAAATTTCTATATTGGAAAAATGTAAATGTAGACAAATAGAGAAAATAGTAAATAAAACTCTTCAATCCATTCTCTGCTTTGGTAGTATCAAGATAAAGCCAACCTTGTTTTGTCTACACAGCCTCTCCTTCTCCTGCTCCCTGGGTGATTTAAAAACATATCCTCAGCATTGTATCATCTGTTAAGTATTTCAGTATGTATGTAAAATTAACAGTAATTCTTTAATATAATTAAATGTCTAGGAATTTTCTCATATGTGAGTTTATTTATTTGAATTAGGATCTAGATGATATCCACATGTTGCAAGTGGTTGATGGTTTTCTTAAGTGTCTTTTCACCCTTAGATTGCCCTGTTTATTTTTTTCCATTTTTCCTTGTAATTTATTTTTTTGAAAGACCTTGTTTCTTTTTCCTTTTTCTTGTAGAATTTTCCAACTGGATTCTGCAGACATTATTCCACTGATGTCATTTATCTTGTCTTTTCAGCCCTATAAAATTCCTGTGCATTGTTATTTAAATGGAGAGGCTTGATTAAATTTGGGTTTGATATTTTTATTTATTTATTTTTTTGAGACAGAGTCTCACTTTGTTGCCCAGGCTAGAGTGAGTGCCGTGGCATCAGCCTAGCTCACAGCAACCTCAAACTCCTGGGCTCAAGCAATCCTCCTGCCTCCGCCTCCCAAGTAGCTGGGACTATAGGCATGTGCCACCATGCCCGGCTAATTTTACTATATATATATCTTAGTTGGCCAATTAATTTCTTTCTATTTATAGCAGAGACGGGTCTCGCTCTTGCTCAGGCTGGTCTCGAACTGCTGAGCTCAAATGATCCGCCCACCTGGGCCTCCCAGAGAGGTAGGATTACAGGCGTGAGCCACCGAGCCCAGCCGGGTTTGATATTTTTAAAGAAAAGGGTCTGGAGGTGTTGTGAGCTTCCACCTGAATGCATGCATCTGGGTGGTCTCTGATGTGAAGTCAGCAGCCATTGGTGACTGATGCCAACCCTTTACTGCATGAGGTGTTGCAAAGGGATGCTCTCACAATGCCATCAATCCATCAGCAATTAGAACACATCCATAGAGAGAAACATTCCCTTGTCATTGGTGTGACTGCTTGCAGACGTGGTTTATACAGGAAAGGTAGGCTAGGAGTGATTGATTATTGCAAACTTGGACATTTTTGAGAGCAAAAGGATGCAAATAATAATTATACCAGAACTAAAAGTACAAGTTTGGTGCTATGGTTTGAATATTTGTCCCCTCCAAAACTCAAGTTGAAATTTAATTGCCAATATGCGGGTACAGAGAGGTGGGCCTTTAAAAGGTACTTGGGTTCTAAGAGCTCTGACTTCATGAATGGACTAATATATTCATGCATTAATGGTTTCATGGGTTAATAGATTAATAGGCTATCATGAGAGGGGAACTGGTGGCTTTACAAGAAGAGGAAGAGAGACCTGAGCTAGCACACTCAGCCCCTGCCATGGGACACCCTGCACCACCTCAGGACTCTTCAGAGTCCCCACCAGCCAAGAAGGCCCTCACCAGATGCCACTTCTCCACCTGGGACTTCTCAGTCTCCATAACTATTCTAAATAAATTTCTTTTCTTTATAAATTACCCAGTTTCAGGTATTCTGTTATGAGAAACAGAAAACAGACTATGACACTTTGTCAGTTCTAGGCAAGCTACAACGTATGGTCACTGTAGGTATTTATTGTTAATTTATAGAAAGAAAAACACTGTTTTTCCCAGCATAGAACATGTATATGCTGGACACAGCATATAGTGAAGCATGGCTGTTTCATGGTTCCTGCCTTTGCAGAGATTTCTGAGGGACATACTGAGAGGGCAGAGCATTGCGAGTTTTGGGAGCCACAATAACATAAGGGACGTTGGAAGTGCAGCAAATCCCTCTGCCTGCCTTCCATTGGTCAGGATTCAGTCACATGCTCCTCCCCGGCCCCAACCAATGGAGGCTGGAAATAATCTGACTGTTTACCCAGAAGGAAGTCAAAATAAGCAAAATATACAACATGTTTTCGTGGACACAGAAAACGAGTTTTGAATATATGGAATTTATTATAAGATATCTACATCCAAGCATACATGCAAGTTCATAATAATATTAATTTTAGTTTATTTCAGGAAGAATTTAAAAACACATCCCATTTATTTCTAAAGTTTAGCTAGATAGCCTCATTTTTAACAGGGGAAGGACTTTTATGGCAGTTGGGAATATAATCTTAATAATCTGGCAGGTCGATATACGAATTCCAGCATAAAATTGTGGCAACTAATTTGACAATTAAGTAATCAGCTTAAAATGAAGCAACAATATTTTTATTACCTTGCAAACCCCCAATTTTCTATTTCATTTTGTTGACACGGACACTTTGATTTTTTGTTGGTCTAATTTTAGTTTTTAAATCAGAGGTGGTTTTCTCTTCACACACAAATATATACTTACTAGTTTCAAACTCCCATCTCTTTACAAAAACACTAAACATGGTGGAACTCCTGTTAAGAGTAGCCTTTAAACACTAGGTCATTAGAATCAAAACAGTAAAAGGACGGAGATGTTGCTTTCTCATCCTAGCTGGACTAGCCTCGTGGGCCATTCATCTTATTTGAAATTGGAGCTACATAGTGCAGTTATTACAAGCGGGTTCTATCAACATGATTTCACCTTCTTGTAAAGTTTTATCGAGAAATGAGTATTTTAGATTTGATGTGACTCAGTATCTGAGAAGAGGCCAGGGAGAGAAGGAAAGAGTTGATTGCTGAGTGAGTGTAGTCTCACTACCAAAGACCTAGGGTGCGCTCTCACCGTGATGATAGTCCACCAGCTGCTGCACTCCAGGTTGAAAACAAATTATTATGGACCTGGGAATCTTTCTCGGCTCAAAGTACCCCCTCACTGCGCATGGGGATAGCAATAAATCATGCTAGCTCAAAAGGTCTACAGGTTAATAGCTAAGAAAAGATTGGAATATTTTCTTTCATTTTAGACTAAACTCTCTCTAGAGTCTACGCGGTGTAATAGAAGCAGGCAACTTGTCCATGTACAAATCGTCTTGTGTTTTATATCCAGACTTTGAAAACCTGCTCAACATTTCCCTTCAGGTCCAATTCATGAGCCCGACATTTATAAATCTAAGAATCAAATTGCAGATCATTTTAAGCTCTAGGTATAGGCCGAATGAATTGTGAACTCACAGTGAATGGAGCTTGCACTGAGGTTATATATTTTTTTCACATAGAAGAAAATACAACTAAGCTTTTTGCCATTTGATTCAGGAGGAAATAAAATATTATAGGATTGATTTGAAGATGCAAACTGATTTCAGTGAACAGTCACCATTTCCTCCCATCAATGGAGTCTTAACTTGATTAGGTGGTAGGATTCACAGGATTTTAGAAGTTTCCTTAAAAAAAAAAAACATAACAAAAAAACCCCACCTGCCTGTAATTTGATGCCTGGAATATTTTAGAAAATTTTTATTTTGGCTATGTTTAACTCACAGAGGGAGCTGGAAAACCAAGGTCATAATGAGGTAATTAATCAAATTAAATATCATAATGCTTTCCACTGCCCATGTCCCTCTGAGCTTGTAGTCAACATCTTTGTCTGAAAGCACTGCAGAAAAATGCTGTCATTGTACTTACAGAGAAGAAAAATGTTCTATACAAGAACAGTTTGCAAAATCAACCCTAATATTTCTGGATAAATGGATGGCATGGATTATATCAAGCAATAATAGAAAAATATTGATATTTTAATATCATTGAGCCCAATTTTGCTCTCAGGCCCCAAATTAACCTAGAGCCAAGTATAAGGCTGTCTCTAAGGTAGAGGATACCTAGGAAAGAGGATATGTAAAATCCTCTCAAATTATTTATTTGCCTTCCTTGCTTTTCTAGTGAGAGTTTTAGTTTGAAAATACAGATGCTGGAATAATTTTCTCAGATTAGTTAGCCACGTAATTGCTAATTTTACAGAGAGAGCAGGAGAGTTTATCCTTAGGATTTCTGTGCATCGATGGACAGAGAAATGGACAGAGGTCTGCAAGGGGTTTCTTAAAACTCCCTTATTCCTTTGTAATCAATGAAATGACTTATCTCAAGCTCCTGAACCCAAAATATGGCAGAAAAAAAATACAATTTACCAGACAGTTGTTTAGCAACTGGACAACAGAACCATACACTTCAGGTTCAGTCTCCTTAAAGGACATGAACTGAACTGCAGTGTCAGCCAAAGGCACCAAAGGATAAAGCATGAGTGAACAGGTGATGTGAATGATTTCTCATAATTGAGTTTAACCAATAATCTTTGACACTTTTAACGTCATTTACAAAAAAATTCTTATCATTTATAATGCATAGGCAAAATTTGGATAATAAAGAGAAAGAGGTAGTCCATTTCTCAAGGGATGAATTGTATGTGAAAACCCCAGTTAGAACTTTAAAAAGTACATTGAGGCCACAATTTGTTGGAATGGAAACTTAATTTATAAGAATAATAAAAGTACATGTCAATAGTTCTGTAATACCACTTACAGGTTCTGGAATTTATCTTTAAGAAAAAGGAATGATTAGAGCTATCTGAGTAACAGGGTGACATGGTGAGAGTAATGTTTGCAGATTTTCTGGCAACTGTGTGCAAATTGTGTCAGAATAGAAGAGACAGCAACCTAAGAGATTAGTAATCTATTTTTGCTAAAATATAGCAAAAGAAGCATATCCTATTGGTCATGGGAATGAAAAGAATTAGGTAATGTGAGAAACATAACTAAGAAAGATTTGAAACACTTAATGACTGAATGGAGCTTAAATTTGGAGTTGATAACTCCAAAATGTTAGTTAAGCCTCTGTTATTAGAAAAAAATAAATCTTGTATTCAGAACTAGTAAATAGTCAGAGATAAAACAATTGTAATTAATTCTGTGGGCTGTGAAGAAGAAACTACTTGGTACATATCTTGTCTGGACAGCTGACTATTGAGGAACCTTGGGCAAGTTACATAATCTTTGTGAGACTCTTTTCCTTAAACTAATAACATGAAATAGTAACAGTGCCTACCCGTCAGATTTATTGTGAAGATTCAATATGACAATCCATGTAACACGCTTGGCACATAATGTCTCGATAAATGTAACTGTTGTTATTGCTGTTATTCTGGTAGCTACTAATATTAATTAATTGCTTTGGTTCCACAATGGAACTCATATTCAAAAATAGCATGAACTTTTGACTTATCGATGATTTCATAAAAATTTCTCTAAAAAAATTTGAAATATAATCACAAGCCAAACTGTGCATTTGAAAGACTGAGGATGTACCTTCACAATAAAAATAAAACAAGTGTCAAAGTGAAATGTCACAGATATCAGCTGTCAAACTTAGTACTTAAGGAAATCGGACATTTCATACTTAATAACTTAATATTATTTTTGTGTTTTAGAAATCAGCTAGACAATCCATTAAGAAGGAAATTTTAATTTGATTTAAATATATCTACCCTACTGAATATTACAGCACACTGCTGCGGATATATGATTGTAGTTCAGGCACAGTTCATAGCTTCAGATATGGGATTAAGAAGTATATTTAATTAAAATAGGGTGAAGGTTCACATTGTGGTATTGAATACCTTACTAGGGTGACATAAAATGAAAACAGAGAAGTCAAATTTCTAATTTTTCATCACAAAAAAACTGGTGAAATCAATCACAGTCACACACCAGAGATTCAGACAACCAGGTCTAGAAACCCATGTGCCAAAGCAGCAGATTTCTTTCTTTTTTTTTTTTTTTTAAGGGACCAAGATACTGTTACCTTAGGGTCTCCCAAAGAGTTTTCTACAGAGTATTAGTTCCACTAGATACTTAATGTTGAAAATTTCCATGATCTGATATGCTTTAGAAATGTGTTAAAAACTCTGAAAATTCCTGCATGAAAGAATCATGTTAAACTTATTTAAACCACAATTCCCTAAAGTTATTCAAATAAATTCTTCCCCTCTTCCTCAGATTAGCAGTATGTCACTTTGCTGTGCAGGCTAGAGCACAGTAGCATCACCATAGCTCACTGCAACCTCAAACTCCCGGGCTCAAGTGATCCTTCTGCCTCAGCCTCCTGAGTACCTGAGACTACAGGTATACCCATCCCCTCGCCTGGGTAATTTTTAAATTTTTATTTATTTATATATTTATTAGGTAGAGACACGATCTCACTATATTGCCCAGGCTGGTCTTGAACTGCTGTCCTCAAGCAACCCACCCACCTCAGCCTCACAAAGTGCTGGGATTACAGGTGTGAGTCACCCTGTCTGGCCTCTTCCCTGTACTAATAGCATTCTAAGGAATTTGGGTTCTAAGAGACAAACTTACTGTATTTATTGGTCAGAATCCTTTCTAATCCAGATAGCTCTTTTGTGCATGCTGAGATAATCAGCATGTTTTATACCTTACAAGAAAAAGACAAATACTTCAGACATCCCAAAATTTTACTGATTCAAGGATCACAAAGCATAACCATAGATCCCAGAATAAATCTGTTGATCCTTGTCTTCTGTCTTTGTTTGTCTGGCTATCTGTGACTTATGACCTTGAACCCATGCACTCAGGCCTTCATGGCCCAGCTCTGCCCATACTCCTTATTTTCACTGAATTCAGACAAACTGCTCCTCCCAGATTGGTCTTATGGCTGCTTTGTATGCTGTGATACAAAACAGAAAGGGACAATATTGACATAAATGTGCAGAGATTATAAGGTGCACATATATTTCAACAGGTTTACATCTCTCATCTAAAGATGAGAGGGTGATGCTCACAGCAAGAACTAATACCACCTATCTTTTGCTGTAGTCCAGGGATGACTGGACCACATACAAGTGACTATTCCCTCTGAGAAATGATGACCACATCACTTTGCTCTGACGCTTTCCAGGAGTTACAATAAAGTCTATGCTGAACATTGCTCCTTGATGCTATAAGGAATGGATGTTACTGGGCTCCAAAAATAAGAACAACAACATATGGTAATAATTTCAGAAAGAAAGAGAGTATTCTACTACCCACTCAGTGCTAATTGAGCTGATGCAGAGGAAAGATGTACATGGGGGGAAAAGCCAATAGCACTGAAGGGCCTTCCTGTTGCTCAAAATAAATAACCACCCTCAAAACTCTATAGGTTACCATTCTAGAATTATACAAGCTCTATGTTAGGAAAATTGTTTCATAAAAAATATAATAAAGTTTTAGAGAGGCATAAAATTTTGCATTACTTTTGGAAAGACAAAGTAATCCAGTACTGCTTAGATACTTCCTACAACTGCAAATGATGGTACAAGAGAGTGATCAACCAACATAGTCTTGCGTTTCCATTTCCTAGTGAGTTTTCAACTCATGAGCACGTTATTTCAGTTATGTGTGTCTGTGTATGTTAGACCCTTAGTGCATAAAAAGGAATAAATAAGCAGTAGCTATTATAAAAACTGCTAAAAATGTTAGAATCCTGTGGTTATAGTGTGGTTATGTGTAAATGGCAGCTATTTAATTGAGTTCTATCTGAAATTAAGGTTGACATATTGAATAATCTACTGGTTTTTCAAGTTGCTAAATAAAAATGTGTTTTTCCTCCACTTTACGCTCAATCTACTATTCTCTGTGGCATAAATTCAAACCATGTTCTATCAAGTAGAAAATAGTAAATAATCTTGAAATTAATATTTATTAAAATTACAAATAAATGTACATAGATCTTAAGAACAGTGGTAATACAAATTATATTTGTAATGCTATTTTCAACAATTTCAGAAATTTGAGTATGCATTTAAAGCATCAGGACATATGTAAGACAAGAGGTTTATCTGACTTTTCAGATTTTACCATAAATTTATTAAACAACAAAATAAAGATAGTTTGGTCCATTAAAATGACATAGTAATATCTGAATATGATCCTCATAAGTAGCTGAGTTAGGAGTAAACAATATTAAATTGAACAAAATTAACATCGAGAACAAAATATTTTGGGAGTTACAAGAGAACTTAGTTGAGAGGGCCAACTGAAGACAGAATAGAAGAACACAGTGGAAGGAGGGATAGAGGACGAGAGAAAGGCAGGAAGAAATCAACTTAGTTTGGTTTTGTCTTACTGCTACTGTGAATGTGCACTAGCATATAAAGCTTGATAACACCAGGCTTCATTAAATTATTATTTGTACATTTCGTTGACAGAATATATGAGCATATTGTATACCTGGAATAAATCAAAGACTCCAAGATAAAATTTTGTATTAATACTATTAAAATCAGTGTTTTCCTGTGCCATTATCCATTCTAATCATAGTTCTTAATACTTAACTGAAGTTTCAGATTAGACGTGAATGTCCCAGATATCTGCAGTGTAGATGGAGAAAGAAAAGAAGATGCTGCCTGCTTGCACCAGTTTCCTGATGATTATTATTGTCAAGTAAAATTAGAGGGCAAAGAACTGATTACAAAGGAATAAAATTCTGAGAAAGCAAAATATAAACATAGAATGGGATCTCATTATTCATTATTCACTTACTATTCATGATGTAGTCCACCTTCCCTCTTAATGTTATTCCTCTGGTAGCTTCAATTGCCATCACCCAAGTTCTCACCTCACAGTAGATTGATCTACTATGGAATTTTGCTGATTTTCAAGAGACTTGGCATCAGCAGGACAGAAAAAGGAGCCCTATAAAGAATAGTTGATGCAAAAGAACAAGGCTTCATGTGAATACAACATCTACACTCTATAGATCTGTCTGGATCATTGAAAAAGCCAGGTTTGAGCCCTGATTTAAAAACTGTTTTTTTTTTATTTAATTAAACTATAATACAAATACTTACTTAGTACAGCTGAAACTATATAATTGGAAAATTTTAAAAAGTTGACTCACTATAGACCAAGTAAACAAAAAATCTGAAAGCATCTTGAAGGAGACTGTTTTCTTTGTATGAAAGGAGGCCATTATTTGTATTTGTATGAAAAATACTTGGTCTTTCATAGTATCAGAGGAATGCCTGGAATGTAGTTAATGAATAAATCATGAGAACAAAATAAGAGCCTTTAGCTTACTTTATTACACTAATTGCCACTCTGAAAAGCAGTTGCTGCCCAACTTATGAGCTCATAAAGAAAGGAGACTTTGGGACTGAACTATTGGTCTATTGTATCAAAGTGTTTTATTCTTTTACCTGAGGAAGAATGGAAATGAGAAGCAAGCTAAATGCTGGTTGCCTCTCAGATAATCTCCACCCTGAAGTCACAAACCATGACCACAATAAATCACCTGAAACATGCTCTTAACAGATTAGAAGGAGACCACTGCCTGGAGGAGAAAGAGATTACCTGTGTGCACATCAAACAGGGCATCAGAGGACAGATCCAAATACCACATATATCCAAAACACTTCCAAGTAAGATGGGGGCATTCAGTAAATGCTCTATGATTTCAGGGTAAAGCAAGGCTTAGAATTTATTTTCTCATGGACGGAAACCATATTTTCCAATAGGAATTGTATTTTCTCTAGCAGACAAGATTTGCTTGAATAGCCATAGAGGGCTTGTGCACACTCCAAAGCACAAAATAAATATATGCCTGAAAGAACATTTAGCCTAGGTGAGGAAATCCAGGCTAACTTATCAGGAAATCCTATTTCCATACCATTTATCGTACTCAGGGCAGTTTGAGGCACACAATACATGACAGGGAGTCAGTTAAAGAGAGATTAGTGTGCTAGTTGAGTAATAATTCAAATCCAAGTGAACTTGAACCCTTAAAAGCCAAAATAACTCCATCTTTCCTGCTCTGGGTCATCCTATTTCAGGTGGGAGAAAGCAACCTGAACTTGCAGAGCATTCATATTGAAGAACATGAACTGATTTCAGTTTTTGAATATGATATAAATCATGACTTTTCTGTGTCATAGCTTAATGTTTTCTATACCGGCAGAATAATACCTATCGTCTGTAGAAACCCTTCTCAGGAGACTTGCACAAAATTTTGCATGTTCACTGTAACTTTCTTAAGAAGGGCTGACACTCCTTGATAGGGCCAGGCAATGGGGGTTGGCCTCATGGCTCTTGGGGATTTCATGAAGTTTTAATAAACTTAGCAAAACACATATTTCAAGTGCATGCATCCAAAACAGTGGTAGAGCAAGTCAAAAGTGGACTCTTAAGTTCAGGAGTCTCCACCTTAGTAAGAGGGTGATGGAGAATTACTTGACATTTCTGTGTTGCTAATCCGTATGTCAAGAGCTGGAAGCAAACGAGCAGAATATCATTTCTCTATACTTTCCACTGTGACCTTGTTACAATCGTCTAATGTCCATTAAGTGTGCTTTAGGTATCACGTTACATTTTGATTTAAAATATTGAAAACAAGCGATTATGGCCAGAAACCTACAATACAAAGAGCAACTAACAGCTGGAAAGGGTACTGTCTGAGAGTACAAGACGGTATAATAATAATCTTTGTTATATATGTCAACAGGACTTTACATCCTGTCTGGGTAAGAGAACACTTAAGGTGCACACCAAGCACCGTCTACAATGAGAAGTTATTGATTCCGCTTGTATGAAAATTTGTAAACATGAATGGTACAGATAAGTGCTTGATACCTCACTCCTCCAGTAGTCCAATGTGATGAACATATAGAATAACTGTGGTTAGCATTTTGAAAATAGTCTTCATGTATAGAGCACACAGCCATTGATTTAAAAGTACTTGGTGTGTTGAGCATCCATGGATTTTGGTATCCTCCATGGTTCCTGTAACTAATTCCCCAGGGATACAGAAGAACAATTCTATTTCATAAAAACATTCTTTCAGATACCGTTACTTTTGATTCACAGTTTCATTTAGTTACATTTTTCTAAGGGAAAATTTATATATTTATTTTATCAAGATCAGTGTAAAAATGCTATATTTCCTTATGTATAAATTACATGAGCTTATTTTTACCCTGAAATTATTTATTTTGACAGAATATTTTGTAAAACAGTAGTTCAGGAAGATGATTTAATCAGGACTCAATTGGTAGCAGAAAAATCCTGACCAGACAAACCCAGAACTAAACTCCAAATATAACCAATTGGTAAAGAAAAGGCCTGGGGTTTCTTACCTGAAATAAAACAAGAGTGTGTTTATTTTAGTAACAAAAAATACAGAATTGGGGTCTTAAGATAGCTCAAGGGCAGGTGTGATGGTTCACACCTGTTATCCCAGCACTTCTGGAAGCAAGGCTTGCTTAAGCCCAGGAGTTCCAGCCTAGGTGACAGACAGAGACCTTGTCTCTTAAAAAAATCATAAAGAAAGAATAGCTCAAAACTAAGTAAAAGGTCCCCAGGAACACGGGAATAGATAGGACATAAATCAATGGTGAGACACTGAGTCCAAGACCAGGAGGAATAGGTTAACATACAATTGGTGGAGATCCAGAAAGACAGTGCAGGCGATATCATGGCTACCAGTAAGGATTTGTGCTCTAAAATTTGGAGTCCATAAATAGAAATCAAGTTATTGCTGAAACAGGAAAATTAGAGAAGCTGGGTACATAGCAGGTAATAAGAATTGGTGAAAAACTGGAATACAGGAAAATAGTTACTAAATAATTAAGAAAAATTTGAAATAGAGCAAGAACTAGGTTTTTATCATACTAAGGTCAGAACGGGACCAGATGTAATCACTTCAATGCAAGTCAAGTAAATATTTGCTAAGTCTATCTATATATCCCTTCTGCTAAGAGACAAGATAAATCTGGGACCAAGTCTTCAGTTTGTTCGTCCCACTGTCTGAAGATGGAATGTTGATTACATTCCAGTACTAAGATGCCAGAAGCCCAGTCAGGATGTTATGCATGTGTTATGCCTCCAAGATCAATTCTTTTCTTTGTCCTATGTGCATGGTTGCAGATATACAGGCTACATTTCCAAATCTCTTGAAATAAGTAAAGCCAATATGATTAAACTCAATCTAACTAGATGTAAGAAGAAGTGATTTGTAAAGAGTCTAATCTACCTCCAATTTAAGTCAAACTGCTATACCTACTACTGAACTATTATAAAGAGGATTATTTCAGAGAGGAGTCTATGAGGAATTGACCTTGGGGGATTATACACTTTGTCACTAAAATACTTGACTGTTTTACCCTAATAACTAAGAAAAATAATAAAGACAGTAAAGAATAAATGAATATCAGACTTTCTTCTACTGTGATTTATCTAAAGTTTAGAGATAAAATACAGGATTGGAGTATAGTTTTGGATCACATAGCTTCGCTTTCTATTAGCAGTAACATATCTTCTATCCAATGAGCAGATATCTGCAAATTTCACTAAGTCAAATTAAAGAACTATTAAAGAATCTCCCTATCCCAGCAGCACAGAAGGAATCTGAGCAGTCACGATAAATGATAATATAGTTTTGACAAATATCTTGAAAATAATGAATGAACAGCATTAACACCTTCAGATATTATTAACTTTTAAGACATTGAATTCAATTTGAAAATGTATTTATTTTATCAAAAAATACTGCTTGATGTTTCCTGTGTGCCACATGCTATTCTACTTTTTTATCTGCCAGGGAATATGCCCTCAGTGTACAAAGCAGTTTATTTACCTCTTAGCAAGGGAAAGAAGGAAAAACAAAAAACAAGCATTATAAATAAATAAAGCGTATCGTTGGTTCTAAGGTAATTAATACGCTGGATAAATACAGTAATGAGGCAGGAGAGTGCGGGAAGTGCAGAGGTTGCAACTTTAAAGAGGGCATGGGTCAGGTTATATAACACTTAGAAGGTGAAGAAATCTGAGCAAAGGCAGAAAGGATATATGGGTAGGAGTATTTCCAGAAGAGGAAGTGACCCCGTAAAAGCCCTAAAGCGGGAACATGCGCGGTGGACTATGGGCTCCAAGTCACCTGGCAGGCACGTGTGTGCTGAGCAGAGCAAGTGCTGATGGAGCTGGGAGTGTGCTGTAGGTAGCCTGGAAAACCACGGGTGCGCGGTGGTGTTTATATTGCATGAAGGTTTTGAGCAGAAAAGTGGCATGATCAGATTCATACTTCAAAAGGATTTAATTTTTTAAAAGAATGAGTTATTACCCGGCTCAAGAAAAATTAGAAACAACGCTTTAGAAGAAATAAATGGTCACTTAAAAAATTATATTTAAAGCAGCAAAAAACATAATAGTAAAAAAGTGAGGAACTAGAGAGAACATCATATAAAAGTAAAAACAAAACAGCATAAATACCTGGGCCATTCATTGTAGGGGCAAATAGTTTTAAATGATTCAACAGCTACCAAAATAGAATAATAAATATCCAGTTTTATATTGTAAAGTAAAATACCTTTATATACTTGTATGAGCCCAGAGCATTGCTATATTTTAATAGATTACCTAAAGAATTATGATTAATGACCTTGAGATATTATAAAACTTTAATAGGTTAGACTTATTAGGTCCCCTATTTGAGGACTATAAGGAATAAATTGTGAGATATTTTAGAAGTCTTTTTGTTTTTAACAAAACCATTCAAATAGAAAATCTTTCAACACCTAAATGGGTAAATTTTAGTTTTCTTAAAATTTTATTTTGTTGAAAAAAAAATCTCTGACAGCAAAAGATAAATGAGGTGTTAATATATCACTATGTGTTGGGTAGATCTGTTCTACATGAAGCTTGAACAGAAAGAATAAAAATGATGTGGGTTGGCTTATTTTTATTTCTGTCAGAAAAATGATTAAATGGAATGGGTTCTTTCCATATTCAAAATGTAGGGAGAAAAAGGAGTGAAAAAGAATGAGGATTCTTGAACATGTATTAATAGCAGATAGAATTACATTCCATATCAAGGATCCCTTATCATCTGACATGCAGATTTGGATGATGTACAAAATGTATCAGTGATTCCATATTCCTTCAATACCCAAATTTCCATTCAATGAGATTCATATGTCCCTAAATATTTTGTTGAGAAATAAGGCACACCTAGCACAAGCACTGACAATGTCTCTTTTAACCTTGAGTCAAACTTCAGGAAATGCCAACTAGGCACTTAGAAGAAGCTATTTCATTTTGTGTACTTGTTTGTATTCTTTTCTTTAAATGCAGTGATTTCTTTGGAGGCTTAGCCACATGCCAGATTTGAAATGGTTGTGTTCAGTCATTTCAGTTATTGGTTAGCCTATTTCTTCGTAATTCAAAAATAACTGAAAGGATTATTTTCCTTAAGACTTTCCAAAAGAAATACCTTATCACTTAGATGAAGTGTGGAACAGTTGAATTCTAAAGCCAAAACGGTTATGAATGTCCAAAGCACTGAAAACACAGAATTATAAAGTCAGCTTGAATCCGCACTTTTTTATCGTGTTTGCCACCGTAAACACTACATTTAACACCCCATTTTTATTTCCAGGTCTTATTGTTATGTCCAAGCCTGTGCTGCTTGGACATATGTTAGGAGGTCAATCCATATTTATTTCCGAAAAATTTTAGTGAAAAACAAAGTAACAACATAATCTAAGATAGAGTGTTAAAAATAAGTAATTTTTCTATAATATATAGTAGACTGTTCATTCATAAAATAATTTACTCTTACTTTATATACATAAATTCTAAGGGTATAGTGAAAATTGCTTTTGGAAACTATTTTCATTTAACTTGAAGGATATTCTTTTTTGGTATGTGATACTAAGACAACAAAAATAAAATGCCAAGTTTTAGCTACCTCATTTGCAATTAAAGAGTTACTCCCCTATCCAAATTAGTCACAGTGAATATTGACAGATAGGTAGAAGGGGCCCATCTCAATGACTCAGTATGTCTCCCCCAGGCAGATTCAGTCCCCTAAAATGTGTGGCCTCTTAATAAACATAGATTCTGTCTTATATAACAGCATCTGCAGTATATCTGCTATGACTTCAAGCAAGTGACACTTGTGTTGCAGGTAATTTCAGCATCTCCTCTAACAAATATACCATCAAGTTTGCAGTTTCTGAGGAAGACTAGAGTCCCAGTAGGTCCAATTAAGTAGACTTCCTCATAGGAAAGTTTGTCATGTCCTCTCAACTCCCACTCCTTTCCCCTCTCTGATGTATTTTCAAGAGATATTGTGAAATGAACCATGACACAGTAAAGGCTGGGCTGGCCTTATGGATGGGCAGATAGAAATGGAAATTATGTAGGGAAAGGAACAAGAAGACCATCTTGTGCTTAAAGGTCACATCATTACCTTATCATGCTATTTAAAACTCAACGTGCAATTTAGTTAAAACTTCTACCTCAAGAGTACCTATAAAAGTCAAATACCTCTGAGAGTGTTGGGAACATAGAGCTAGAGTAAATTTATCTCAAATGATTCCTAGAAGAGTCAGCTGGCATAGAACGGAAAAATGCATATCTTGATAGGGCTGGGGAAGTTACCTGTGACTCTGCGATGTGTGCACCCGGGGACGTCAGGAGAAGGTGCTGCTGCCCAGCCCTGTGCAGAAAGGAGGAAGGCACGTGTCCCTCAAGTCAACATTTGGCCAGAGTCCAAACATCAGGTCACCAAAAGCAAGTCTGGCCTAATTCTAGCTCCTACTAAGGGACAATTCACATAATTCTGCCGAATCAAAAAGAGGACAGATTTCCTACTCCTAAGATAGTCTCAAATCACCATTGCCTGAGTGAAAACATTGCCCACAATTATTTATTTGTTTACTCATTCATGTATGTATTCAGATGCTAATATATAGACTATGCCTGAAATCGTGGGCAGCACTCTGAAAGTCACAGAAAGGAACAGGGCATGGCCTTTTTACATAAAGAACTCACATTCCAGTGAGAGAGATAAAGAAAAAAAAATTTAATAAGTAGAAGATAATTGAGAGAGGTACAAAATGCTATGGCAGTGCATTATGTGGAGAGGCAATTTTTGATTAGCAAACTGAAACGTTCTTCATGGAGAATGTGGCATTTGAAGTGGGCTGTGAAGGCAGACACCTTTCCCTAGGGAATGCTGGACACAGCAATGCTCACTGCACACTGAATGAATAAATAAACGAGCGGCATCTAGTAGAGAGGTGATTGGACTGGTGTCCATGTTGTGGAGTCTACCTCCAGAACTGCTATATTCTCTTGGGAGAATTTTCTAAACTTTTTGAGCCTCAGTTCCGTCATCTGCAAAATATGAGGATTACACTAGGTTGCCTTTAAACTCTTTCTACTACTATAATTGTAGGAAGGCCTGGAATACATGTTTGGTTTCCAAGTTTCCTGTGGGGAAACTTACTGCTGTTGATAATATTTACTGCAAAGGCTGAATTCTGCAGTGGTTACTATGGTCATCCTACCAAACATAATTCTACTCTACTGTCCTCCACCTCATTGCACAAAAGCTGAGAGGCTTGGGTGGGATTTGCTTCCTCATCAGATCCAAGGGCATACCCTGCTTTCTCGTTATGCTTGCTGTCATTAAGATTGTTTCATCATTGTTCCATCCACTCATTTCTCAACCGAAACCAGTGATTGCTGTGGCCATAAAAGTTAGTTCTAGGCTGAACACCTGCAGATGATCTAATGAGAGCAAAATCAGGATATTTGTTCAACAATTGAGGACAGTTATCGTTTTTATCACACTAGGTGTGCAAAAGAAGCTAACAGCTATCATATGACCACAAGGAGAGCATCTTGATGCCAGGCAAGTGATGGAGACGTAAAAAAAAAAATCAAGAAATATAGAGACAGAGCTCTGATCATGCTTTCACTGAAGTCCAGTCTATCCTTAGACTTTTTAATTTGTATTTGAATAAACTCTCTCGAGTTTGGTTTTCTGTATCTAACAACAACCACTTTTCTAAACAACTAAGCCATTTTTTAACTCTTTTTTACTAAGAGCATTTTTAAAACACTGCTTTACTAAACAAATCGAGAACCAAACTGTAAGCTCAACATACATGTTCTCAATTTAGAGAGTGTACAACAACTTATCTGACAAAATTCCCAGCAAAGCTATGACTTCCTCTCTCTGAAGTAGAAAATAGTGTTAACTCTATACTACAAGCTTTATTAAGAGAAAAATATTTTGAAGGATGAAAAGAAGAAAACACCTTTCCTCTGGAGGCTTTCCATTGATCCGGTATAATTTTGTCTAGGATATTTTTGTTGTCATTCTTATGTTCATGTCTTTAAAACTTAAATTCCAGCTCCTCTTGTCTGGGAGTGCAAGTGTTTTCAAAAATCAAAAAGAATAAGGAAGAATCTTTGCCGTCATCTACCCTACATACTTCTTTTACACATGAGGCACCTACATACAGCTCCGATTGGTTAACAGCCTCGATTGGGGTAGTCACTGTCAGGATGGCATCAGGGCCTCGGGTGTACCTCCTCCCAACCCAGACAGCTTCTGCTTCCCTACACAGGCAGAAGGCTCTGATTCGGCTACAATATCTCTTGGCAGTTGACACTGTCATCCAGGAACACAGAAACCTGTCCCAACTCATTCTTTTTCTTTTTTTTTTATTTCCCTGGAGTCAGTTTTCCACCTCCCATTTTGCAGATGAAGAAGTATTGAGAATCAAAAAACACAAATGATCCTGCAAGGTTACTCTTCCATTCCTGGCCAAGTTAAAACTACACACAGAGCCCCAGCCTCCCAGCCAAGGGGCATTTCTCACTCCCATTCCATTATCCCAGCTCAGCGAATAGCACACCTGAAATAAATGTTTCCCTAAGGTCTCTTGATAAACATATCTGCTTTTACTCTTGGAATAATAAAAGTATAGAATTTTGGACTTGGAAAGAGTCTTAAAAATTATTTAATTGAAAACTTTCCCCAATTAATTATGATAACGGACTCTGCTTGCTAGACTTAGTCTTCCTTGAAGAGGAAGGTGGTTTTTATTCCTTATAACATGTGTCTTCTCATTTGCCTGGGTCTGGGTACAGTGTCATGAAACTGAGAACTAAGGAAATGCTAATTTTTGTCAATAATTCTCTTTATTTTTTACTATAGTGCTTGTATCTATCAAAAATAGAAAGCTAGGAATCTTCAAAGAATAACATCACAATTGAAAGATACATTACTGCAACATTTACTGACTACATATCTCTTTTGAATTACACAACGAGAAATTGTTGTATATAACTGCACACTGAAATATGATCCCATATGAAATATTACTTCTCTTGTTCAGTGTTAATTGTTAATGACTCTAGATTTTCTAAAGCATGCCAGGAGAAAATTCCTTTGTTAAATATTAGTCTGGCATGTTTATGTTTAGTTTTGCTGGAGAGTTTTAATTATATATTATATCCCAGTACATAAAAAATTTAAATTGCTTACTTTGAGCTTTCAGATGACCAAGCAATCCTTTACTTATAACCAAAGTAAGTACTAAGTATTGTAAACACTGAGATAGAAGTGCTCAAGTGTGCACAAATTGTATAATATTATGAAGTATCTATAGAGTTTTCAGAAATTAGCTACACATTTGATTAACCTATTGTAACCATGTGGGCACTTGCAATGAGAGAAAATAGTCTTTTCTACTGGTTTAATTCTCATGATTATTAATGGATAATGGGTAATTGTTTTAGAGTTTATTGAGGATATAATTATATATTAGATAAAAATTTAAAGGACAGACTTGGTTGCTCCAATTTACTATAAACCAGGAGGCAGAATAAAGTATTAGAAAGGAATTATCTTTAGCTCCAGAAATACTTGCTTCAAGATTTAGTTATAATGTTTATTTACTAACGGGACCAGTCACTGAACTATTCAGGCCCTCTGTTTCCTCATCTACAAAAGGTGAATAATAGTATGTATTCCTCAAAATGTTCTTTTGGGAATTAGAAATAATATATGTGTAAGTTAAAGTAAAGAGAAAGTTAACAAGTGGTAAGTATTAGACACTTAGGAATGAGAATAATACCTTTTTCATTCACAAAGATAGTTTACTGAGCCATTGGGACTCAAACTACTCAAATCTTTAAAAGTCTCATCTGTTTTTATCAGCACTTATAGAAACAGATTCACTTTTGACATAATATTCATTATTAAAAACATATGTATGTTACCTGCCTCAGTAACCAAATATGACTCATAGTAACAAATCAAATTATTTAGCAGCACAAATAAATTGGCACTTAGGATTTACTCAATGTTATATATTGACATGGCCTCAGTTACCTAGAGCCTCCTGGCATCTGGTTTTCTCCCAGTGAAGAAGCTTCTCCGAACAAATACAATTAAAAACAGATTCAATGTCAAATCAAGATGACAACTTACTCATATTCACTGGTGAAAACAATAGTATGTGATTAAAGTACAAAGATAAACAAGGTAACTTATAAACTGAGAATGCTGATGGTTTGGGTCCCTTTATTATTTGTATTATATTTTAAGTAGCATTTAAAGACATTTAATATTGTGTTATAATTTCTTACCTCTTCCTAGAAGGACTCTTGTGTCCAGATTAGTATGGTGTTTGATACACTTTTTAGAGATGTTTTCTGCTTCAGAAAATGACATAACATGCTTAAAACTAGTTGCAAAAGAAGAGAATAAATTGGTTTTAGTTTTCCTATATCTTTACTTGCTAGTCAGCTTCTCAATGTCCTTTTTGCATGTTTCTGTTTTCATCTTTCTTTCTTTCTGCTTAACTATGTTGTTAGCTTAAAAGCAGAACATGTTATACGCTAAGCGAATATAGACTTAAAAAATATCATGAGAGAATTTGAGTATAGCAACGGTCTGGCTAAGCCCGTGACACAGTGAGATACAAAGCAACATGTAATGAGAAAAATCACTTAAACATGAGAAAGTGATTAATAAATCAGGAGAAATCAAGTGTATGTGAAAAAGCTGGGTATTATGTATTCTGTGTTTTCAGACACAAGGTTTATTACCTGTGTAATTACTCTACCATATAGGATATGCATTTGAGCAAATGTTGTAAATTATTACAAAGTACTGAACATACCGTCAAACCTCTATAATATTATTTCCGCACTTACCAACTTCTCTTATGGAGAAAACCCCTGACTTTCATATCCCTGTTACAGAAAAGCAATCGTCTGGGGGCCAGGCTCAAGTCAGGATCATCATAACTCTTCACCTTGATTCCTTACCGATGTATTAGTGATGATGGACAGGTGCATGGGTGCAAAGAATACAAATAGAAGTAAGAAGACCTCAAGATGGAAACAATCTAATTGGGAGAAGAGGTAGTAAACAGCACATTGCTATTACTATTACTTGTGTTGCAGCAACTGCTGCTGCTACTAACAACAACAAAAATAGAATGTATAGCACATGGCTCATTCCAAAGAGCTGGACTACAAATGCACTTTTTAGAAACAGAACCTTTCTTTTAGCAAACTATGAGCTTGAGCAATTTACTTACATGAAAATTATATAATTCCATTATCTGTAAAATATGGATAATATCCACCTCATTGATTTTATTTTATTTTTTTGGAGATGAGGTCTAGCTCTGTCACCCAGGCCAGTGTGCAGTGGCCCAATCATAGCTTACTCTAACCTTGAACTCCTGGGCTCAAGTGATCTTCCTGCACCAACTTCCTGAGTAGCTGAGACAACAAGTGCTTGCCGCCATGCCTGGCTAATTTTTTTAAATTTATTGTAGAGACAGGGTTTCATTACCTTTCTCAGACTAGTCTTGAACTCCTGGCCTCAACCAATCCCCCCACCTCAGCTTCCCAAGGTACTAGGATTATAGGCATGAGCCGCTGTGCTTGGTCTCGTTGATTTTAAGGGTTCAGTAAGGTATATATAGGGAGTGTGTAGTGTTATGCCTAGAACAACATGAGAACTCAATGAATAGGAGCTATCTATTTATTGCTTTTATTATTGATGTTAGTATCATCATTAACAGTAAAATGACATATTTAAAAAGCCTCTATAGCCAAGTAGATCATATAGCCTTGTTAGGGGCTTAAAATATGCAGACAAGTTAAAAAAGTCATCATACCAGACATTATACGTAATAATTACAAATAAATGCCAGGCAACATGTGCTGAAGATTTTATTTTTATATATCCATTTTTCTCCAAAAAAAAAAAAATAGTATAACATTCATGTTCATAAAAAGTTCAAAGAAAAGGAAGAAAAACATGTTATGCCCTATTTCAGCCTTCATGATGGGCATCAGACCCATTTTTCCTAACAATTCTGTGTCCAACATAGAGATGTCTAAATAGAAATAACAATTTTCAAAAGTCATAATCAATCCAATCTATAAGTTAATACCCAATCAAAGATCCACAGGACAAAAGTAGCTGAATAATATATCAGAAATATTGGTAAACTTATTTGTTATATGTTACTTTTCTTTCTAGCTTTTAAAACATAGCTAGTTATTGAGTTTGTCTGATAGCTATTGAGTCTGCCACCATCAGACAATGGTGTCCCATTGTCTTTGCTGACACCATGAATTAGAACCTGTGAGGACTGTAACTTTTGTTCCTGACTTGATGGTGCTAATAACCGTGGCCACTGACGTACCACTTTGACCTGGACTGACAGCCGCTGCACCTGCCATGCTTGTCCTGGCTAATGAACATTGATCTAATCCAGGGTGTCAGCTGAGTCAGAGGTGATTTGGAACTGCACTTGTCCTCATAAGTCCCAATCAAACATTTTGCCTGGAAATTCCCCTCAACCAATGGAGAATAATAACTTCAATATTTTAAAAGGGACATCTCTGCTTAGTTATTATGTGTGTCGAAGGGAGTAGAAAATTAAATACTATGAGTAGAATGCTGAAAATACGGTGGCATAAAACTTTGGCTTTGTTTCCTAACTTTGTCATTTTTGTGAAATGATTACATATGTCCCATTTAAAAATATAAAGGTGAAAGAGTTATTATAAATCATTATTTTTCATACCGGTTATATGAACTCTATATGAGGCCAGCAAGAAATCTGGCACATTACTGAAGAAGTTTACTAATACACTGAGTGATATCAATTTTGATAAACTACTTTCAGCCTTGCCTCATTTCACCTATTTCATTTATTTATTTTTGTTTCAGTAGAGGAGATGAGAGGAGAGTTGGAATGGTCTTATTAATACGAATAGAAGAGGGAGAAGTATAAAAATTTGATAATTTGCAAAAATAAACAAAGACATTAATTTTGAGGAAAAAATGCTTATGCTTAATGTAGTATCTTCAGCATCACTTTCTCCCTGGAATAGAGCTACCCAGTAATTATGTATTGCACAAGAGAGCTATAAAATCAGTAGAGCTGAATCTTTCTAAGCCATATCTCTTTTAAAATGACATTTTAACTTCATTTTTATTCTAAAATAATGTGTCAAAGTATTGCTATTAAGGAACTTGCACTCTTAATAAAATGAATAAGGCCTTGGTTTGCAAGTATTCCCCCAAAATGTAACTAATTATATCAACTTTAAAGGTGTGCCAAAGATAAAAATGGCTCAGAGATCTCTGCCCACCTTACTTGGGACATAGGAGGAATATAGAGATAGGCTACAAAATTTGGGGATAAGACTAGTAAAGTATTATCCTAAGCAAAAACATGTCAGTGTTGATAACGGTGCTACTAGTGAGTTTTTCCAAGTCTCCATTAAGAGTGCATAGCCAGAAACAATGGGATCACAATGCACTGGTGTCAACGTGATAAAATGCTGATGTTTCTAGAAGGATATTGATCCATATGCAGTCTCAATAATTAGAATACAAGAATTGAGGTCTATGATTGCATCCCTAACACTGTGTGGCGTGGGAGAGGTCCCATGTTCTGGGATGAACTATGAAATTCCATTGTTTATCTTTGACAAGGGGAATCGGGCCCCTGTGGTAGTATAACACCATCCAAAACAATCCTTTATAGCTCTTGAATTATTTGACTTCTCATTTAGGTTCCTGTGCATAGATCAGGATTTTCAGCTCAACGTAGATGCACCATCTTACTCACACTGCGGTACTAATTTAATTTTGAGAAATTGACATTCTAAATAAATAGTTAATCTTCTGTGAGATTGAACATTGTGAATCAGTCCCAGAGGCCTGACATACAAATTCTAGGACAAGACAGTGGATCTCAATAGCTCAGTACAATCTCAATAGCTCAATACCTATGTACAATGACCTGAACAAACAGAGCTGCTGTGGAGACTGCTGGTATTATCTCTAACAAGCTCTTTACCATACTACACAGTAGATAATCGAAGTGACTCATAATTGGTATTATGTAAATAAGCAACCTGAACTGAAGAATTAAGCCATAAGAAAATTATTTAAAAAAATGATGCACATATGTGTCAGTTGCTTACTGTTCCTATCACGAAATCTCCCCAAAATATTAGCATAAAACAGCAATGATTTGTTTGTTTCTGTAATTCCATGCATTGGCCATCTGAGCGGTCCGCCTGCTGGTCTAACTTGGGTTCACTTGAGCAGCTGCAGTCAGGTGATGGCTGGAGGCAAGTAGAGGGTCCAGGGTGGCTTTGCTCACTGTGCTGCCTGTTCTTTGGGGCAACTCAGTCTCATCCATACAAACCTTCTACCATGTTTCCCCGAAAATAAGATAGGGTCTTATATTATTTTTCCTCAAGACACCCTAGGGCTTATTTTCAGGGGATGTGTTATTTTCCCCTCAAAGCCTCAGCTTGCAGCACGCACAGGATGGCCAGGACCTGACAGGGGGAGCCGACCTTGTTAGTGGGGCTGCCCTCACCTTTCCGGTCACCTCTGGGATAGTAGCTGTCACGATGGGGCAGATGAGAAGGGCTGCTTGTCCTCTTTACTGCTCTGCCAAGAAATGCATGGGTTGTGCGGATATGCTGCATGGCCATGCCCATCACTAGGGCTTATTTTCAGGGTAGGGCTTATACTGTGCAAATGCTTAGAAATCCTGCTAGGACTTATTTTATGGGTAGGTCTTATTTTAGGGGAAATACGGTACCTCCTTCTACTGGTCACAGCAAGGTGTGAAGGGGGAGCAGCAATGTCACTTGGCCAAGGGCGTGGGTACAGCAGTACTCTCTTCGCTGGAGGCGCAGTGCTTGCCAGCACTTTCCATTCCTCCTCCCTCGGTCCCCACTGGGCCTTCTGCTGCCTGCCCAGGCCCCCAGCTCAGTATACACTCAGGACCCTGTGAGGTCACAGGCAGCAGAGTGGGGAGGCAGAGGCAAGAGCGTGGCAGTAATCCAAGAGTGATTTTGTTGTTGTTGTTTTAAATCCAAATCTCTCTCCTTTTTTTTTTTTTTCAAAAAAAGTTCATGGGTCTGTATTGATTTTCACCTAGATCAAAATCAGCCAAATGTATCAAAGACCTTAACGGAAAATAAACCCTAAAAAAAATTTCATAAAGTAAGGCATATGGGAAAATAAATGCTTATTTTAAAGCTAACATAAGAACGTAGCACTGAAATATGCTTACATCCAACGTGGATTTCACAGATCGATGTTTCGCTCAAACCTTAGAGTAACAAAAAATTGCCCCAGCTACCTTGCTGATGCTGCTATTGTTTTTGTTGGGTAGCAAAACAAAAAAATATTTTCCAACTCTAAATCAAAACTAAGATTGTATTAGGAAAATTTAAAAAATCAAAATAAGCATGTTTTCTATGATATGATGGAGCAAAACATCTTTTATACAATCATTTTAAATATGGGGGAAAAATAGGAAATATGATTTTTGTTGTTTAAATGGAAAGGAACACATGAAAGAAAGAGAAGCTTTAACAAGATTTCCAAAGAAAAAAGAAATATTAGGTGTAAGGGAACCTCTTAACAGTAGCTAAAAGGAAAATTGATGACAGCGGAGGTTGCCAGGCCCCAGAACAACTTCTGCGGTTCTGTCCTTAAACTTCAAACAAAGGAGATGTCAGGCCCCTGGGAAGTTGCTGCTCAAGAACCTGCAGCGGCTTCCTTTTAGCCAATAAATCAAAATCCTCCTTGAGGAAACAGGAGAGTTTCCACAGGCAGCTGCCCCTGGAAGGAAGGGTGCGGGCTGATCTGTCCGGGCGCCGGAAGGAGCCAGCGGGCTGCTCAGGCTCCACGTCCCCTCCCAGCATCCGCCACGCTCCGCCACCTGCACCCCTCGCTGGTGCTGCCCTGCCTGGATTATGCTGCGTCTTGTTTTCTCATTATTCAGCTCCTCAGCGTCTTCCAAGTCCCGCCCGCTCCTAACATCCTCTATGAAACGCTGTCCAAGTAGTCCAGGCTTCTCGGCCTTTCCCTGCTTCTCTGTGGAATCTTTAGTTTGCTCTATTCATTCAGACTGATCAGACAATAAAAATTATTACAAAAACAGCAACAGCTGCTATACTGGGGGCTCTTTATGTGCCAGTACAGTGGGTGCTGTCATATTTTGGCTTCCCTAGCTCCCCTTTGTCCTCTTAAAGAGTATCCCTGTATCTTGCTGAGCAATGGTCTTGGCCCCAGTTATGTATAGTTTCAAATGAAGGAAAATTCCAAGGAGCTGTTTTCCATACAGAGCCATGGGCCCAGATCTGCCTCTCCTGATTCCAGAATCCCTCAGGAAGTAAGCACAGGACTTTGTGATGCAAGAATTAACACAAAGGCCAGAAGTTATTAGCCCCAGTGGGGGCAGTCACCAGATTTTGTTCTCAGCATCCTGTCTGAGCCTGTTGGGCTGGAAGACTGCTGTTTTCTTCCTGCTCCCTGCTTCTTCTCTCTCCTGAACTCCTTGGTTCCTGTCATTTGTGTATCTGCTCTGGGCAGCCTTCCATTCATTCTGCGGACTCCCTGAAACTTTTCTACACATTGCTTTTCTTCAATTAGCCTGACTCTCCTTCAGTTATTTGCAGCCCGAGTCCCTGATGTAGATAAGCACTGTAGATGGTACCTGTGTAGCACGTATAATCTCAGGCCATGGACACAGATCAGAGAGAAGTTATTAATACTTTTTTGTTTTCCTATAACTGTACTTAATGACTACGTTTTTCAGATGGCAGGAATCAATCTTAGTTCATTCAGGGCAACCTTAGTCATTTCACTGTTTCTTTGCTCAATTAGAAAACTCACAGGGATGCTTCTAGTTTCTGGGACTTACAAGACTGGTCAGAGGAGGCACAGGTCTTTCAATAGTCAGGACTGTGGGATGCCTGATTTTCTTCCAGATCCATGGCCTTGTTATAGGCTGAAATGTGTCCTCCTAAAATTTGTGTGTTGAAGTCCTAACCGCCAGTAGCATGGAATGTGACTATGTTTGGAGATAGGGCCTTTAAAGAGGTGATTAAATTAAACATGAGGCCCTAGGGTCAGCCCTCGTCCAATCCAGCTGGTGTCCTCATAAGAAGAGGACATCATTAATAGTACACACAGAGAGAAACTGGGACTGTGCACACACAGAGGGAACACCATGTGAGGACCCAGTAACTCAGTGCCACCTGCAAGCCAAGGAGAGAGACCTCAGAGGAAACCAAACCTGACAGCTTCATCTTGGACTTCCACCTTCTAGAATAAATACCTGTTATTTAAGCCATCCAGTTGATAGCATTTTGTTATGGCAGCCCTTGCAAACTAATGCAGCCATTGCCCTGTGTCATCCATAGCCTTGTTGACGTCATGCTTCTTATAAGCTCTACAGACCTACATCTCCTTCGCACGCTTCCTCGGCTCTCTTGGGCAGTTCTGGTGTCCTCTAAAACCCATGTTCTCGAACACTGCCTTAGGCTGTTTCCAGATAAATTCTCTGCCATTTTCTTGGCTTGTTCATGGGTGTATACTATGTCCTTAATGTAGAACACAAGTATTTACTGAATAAATATATTTAATTAGATTCAAAATCATAGTGATGACCCACACTTCCTTAAATTTTAGACCCAATGTATTGTTTGTGAAGACTCCCCACTTTGTTTCAGGGCTCCTGTTCACGGGAAAGCATCTTCTGATGGGTTGATGAATTGAGGAATATTGGATGTGGTGTTCCTTGTACAGTGACAACTACTTTATATAGAACAGTCAGGGTGACACATTTTGCCAGTTTGATTTACACAAAATAAAATGTATATAAAATAACTAAAGGTATGTATAAAGATTTTTACAATAAAATATTGTTAATTCTGGACATTTTTGAAGCTTTTAGATTACTAGATTGGGAGAAAATTGAGTGTGATACAATGTACTAGTCTGAGTTACCACTTATTAAATATTTCTTTAAAAATTCATACACTAATCTTTCACCTTCCAGAACTATGAGACGATCTGTTGTCAGAATTCACAATTTACTAAAGTTAATGACAATTTTTGAATTTTGTTTCATTTTTTTTTGTTTCAGAAATAAATGGGGAGTTTTTGTGAAGTGGGAAAAAAGAGAAAACTGATTTTCCAGCTAAGAAATGAGCAAAATATTGCTGGACAGCCAACATCTGGTATCATTTAAGTCTGGTCTGGACAGGAGGGAAAAAAAACTAATGATTATACCAGAGGGAGCAACCCTGTGTTTGCAGAGAAAAGAAGAAGATGACATGGTAGGTTTTTTCAGTGATTAAAAACTTTCCATTTTCACATAACCTCAGTACAAATGGAGCATTTATCTTCTTTCAGCTTTTGCATTTCATTGTCTAGTGTACAAACTCTGGAGACAAAAATGCTAGAATTCCGTTTTCCCAGAGAATGAATGATGCCAAGTAAAGGTACTTCAACCTTTCTAACTCTTTAGCAAGCCACCCTCAAAGCCTGCCGCAGGTAAAAGCACATTACATTCAAAAGGGGGAGTGGTGATTGTTCCCCTATTCAGGAAAGGAAGAAAGAAAAAGTAAGTCCTTTCAAGGTCAATGTATGTGATTGCCAGGAAATTTGGTCAAATTTGGTCAAATTAAATCCGCTGGTGTTGAGCATGCAGATGTTGTAGGTAATAACTCCCATATAAATCAGTGGTGAACTGGACGTTGCTCATTTGCCTTTTCAGCATGGAAAAGGAGCCAGAACTCGGTGTATCTGCAGTGGGGCCACATGGCTGCTATTTACAGAACTATAAATTCCATACCTTCCTGCTGAAAGCACTCAGATCACCTGAGTCACATAAGCCTAAGGCAACCAAGATAACATGCTGAGAAGGTGGCCTTGCCACCAGAACCCTTCACTTGCCCTGCAGAGCTTAATCGAGGTTCCTTCACAAGCACTTTCACTGTAGCCAGCCTACTTAATGGCCCTTTGTGCAATTACAATACTGATCTTGGTTCTATATGACTATACTAAAAAAAGCTATGAGTTATAAACTTTATAACATAGTTATAATATTGATACTAAAATTTAAATGAATGCACTAAGGCTAGAAGTCGACTGGCTGTAGAGATAAGTCTGTCTTGTAGGGAAAGCTAGACTATGATAGTTAAAATGTCAAAGATGGAATTTTGACAAAAAATGGACTTATTACCTTAATCTAGGAAATATATTTCCTATGACGAATGTCCCCCATAACTTAGGATCTGTATTTCTAAGTGATCTCAAATATCATGTGGTCAAAGTATTGCAGGTGATTCTGGGCAAAGAGATGCACATTTTAAGACACTGGAAGTTTTAGAAATAAAGATTCATATAAGAGTTTGGATATTTTTCTTTAGTATATACTTAAATATATTTACCATATGTAAATAATGAAGGGTGACAACTATTAGCAAATAGTAAATGTTTTCCTGGATAATAATGGCCCAGATACTCACCAATTGTTTGCTTCCTGTTGGAGAACAGAATTTTATCTAATAAATGGTTGTGTTTCTATTTGGAGGCCCCAAACAAATATACCTCTTTTTTTTTTCTACCCTACAGACTGAGAGACACCACGTGGCAGGATATGGCAGAGGCCTGTTGGCCCAGTCAGTCGGGGAGCCCTGAATCCTAGAGCCAGAGGGACTCCACCTCCCATCAGTGCTCCACTTGCCCAGAGCTGCAGTTTCTGAAGAAGCAAACCAGCCCAGCCCCGGCAGCAATTCATTTAGTGGAAGACAGATGGAATGTCTGGACAGAATGTGGTGCATAGTTTTCTCAAATTTTTCAATCAGATGAGTCACTCTACCTTCCTAGGGACAATGTTAGTAGGGACAAACCCTATCCACTTAAGGGCTACAATTAATTAATTAAGGCTGCAATCAATGCTGCCATTAATATGCACAAAAGCAGGTACATTCCTGAACCATCGTCAGTAAGTCAGTCAGTCACATGCCCTGAATGGGGCAGCCATAGAGACTTCTGAGTCAGCCTTGTAGCAGGAATAGAGTTGATTGTTCTGACCAGAATTGCTGGTTGGAAGACAGCGTAGAAGAGATTGCACAACTGTGACAAGAACCATGTGACAAGGACCCAGCTTTGTATCACTAGTCCAGAGAACAGTGACAGGCTCTCAATAAATGCGTGTTCAACTAAATGGATACACAGTGGTGCTTCCAAAAATTTACAATAATGCATAATTGTGTAGCTACCAAAGATGGCGGATGACAGTATGAACATGGCAGTCAGACTACCTGTTTGCAAGTTTGAATCCACTACTTGCTAGAGGATGACCTGTTACTTAGCCCTTTTGTGCTTCTGTTTCCCTATAAGTAAAATGTCAGTGTGATAGGGACTACCTTAGGGGATTATAATATATAACTCATGAGGTAATATAGACATGATGTGATGACTGTCTATAGGAGGAACTAAAATACTTTATAAAATTATAAAATTACTTATGAACTACATACACACTTCACTGACACTGATTTTCCCCTAAGGATCTTTATCATATGGGAAAATATAAGGACATATATAGATGCTGTGTGAATAGCATTTGATAATATCTTGGTTTTTACAGAACCCTCTTTCTCTAAAGTACCCAAATACTCACTGATGTGCTTGTTTTTATATTCTTGTATTTATTTTATCTGGTCATATATATTCCATTGTGCTAAAAGTGGCTTCAGTCTCTTCTAGGCAACTCTGACTTATGTAAATGTGCAGACTAGCTAAAAAAGCCAGACAGGAGAACCAAATAACATAGGCAACAAAATATGCACACAATTTGTCGACTATAATATTTAAATAATATTGAATTTTAGAATTTTTATGTCTGAATTTGGTGATTAGGGATAAAATAATTTGTTATCCATGTGTCTATGAAGGAGAAAAGATTGTGCATAGATTGAAGTTGGTTACATTATAATGATTAGCAATAAAGCCAGAGAAAAATAAGTTTCTCAACTAGAGGAATAAGTCTTAAAACATAGATCAGAGCCATAATCCTAAGGAGGAAGGAAGGTTTCCTGTGACTGTCCGAGGCAGTGGTATCCACAGCCAGCAATCACAGAGCCCGGACTCTGTTAGCTCTTCCAACTGTTCCTACCCTACCTGAAGATGCCATGAGCTCTTTCTGACTCTCTTTGAGGTCCCTTCATACGGTAACCCAGAAACTCATTTTACCATCTCACATTTCCCAGAAGGCATCTGGGTCATTCATAACTTTCATAATAAGGTACAATGTGTTGAGAGATCCTTGTTCCATAATTAACAGGAAATCTACTTTTTCTTCCACTGACTCTGAGAGTCTCTGTAAAGGTTTGGGCTCAGGGCTGTGATACAAATTACAGTTTTTTTCTGATAAATTCTTTCCTCCTCTCATGGTTTTCTGTTCTCACTAAGTTATTGGTCCTTACTCTGCCTCATTTCTAAGAACTGCTGTAGTCTTTTTCTGTGCTATGTCCCAATTTACTAGATTTCAAATTCCTTCATTTCTCAAAAGACCCACTCCTACAAAGATGGAGTCCCCAGAAGAGATTTTTCTGAAAGTGTGATATAAGGAGAAGGGTTTCAGAAGGTCAATCTACCACTAATAACTGAAATTGGAAGACGGTGGGTCCTAAAAGTTCAGGGGTTATTTACCCATAAGAGATCATTTATCCTGGTCCTTGTTCATTATTACAGCCTTAGATGATCACCATTTAGGGGAGACTGTCTTCTCCCAAAGTTCTTTCCTGCTTTCTATGTGCCAAGCCTCAGCCTCCCATGTTTGTTATTTTCTTATGCCAAGTTACTTGCTTTCTACTGCTTACCCCAAACAGGTTCCAGATTACCATCATTTGCATAGGAGAAAATGTAATAAGGTATTCCATTAGATAAGTATCTACCCCAGATCTCATGCTTTTGTAGTATGATGCACTAGAAGAAAATGGAAAATAACATTGTCCTGTTTATTATTACCAAATTTTTAGACAGGGCTCTCTTTCCTACCAGTTTTTGAATATAGAAAGGCAACAATATATTTTCCTCCTGTCCAAAGCAAACCTCTGGACATCTTAGTTTTTGTTATTGTTATTTATATACATGAATTATCACCTGTACTAGACTGTAAGATCCCTGAGGTCAGCATTCAGTTTTGATTAATAGCAGAATGGGCTATGCGTAGTACCTAAAAAATATACCAAAGTAACTAAAAGGTAGGTGTATTGTGAGCCTTGAGCCTTCAATAAATATATGCTCAGTGAATGGCAATGGAGACTACAGAACACATTGAAAATGTAAAACTTATATAATTATGCACCTGTATCTAAAGAAATTAAAATAATAAACAAGTTGAACAAAACATAGAGGATTTTGACAGTTGATTCAATATTCAGTCTATATAAACTCTAAGGTGACTATATTGCTAGGTTTTGAAGTGTACTCTTTGTGCAGAATATTCTAGTAGGAGTCACAGAGGGATTTCCAAGAAGGAGACTGGCATGGTCACCCTCATGAACCATATTACATGGAGATGATTGTGGAAAGCACCACAAATGGGTTTTCTGCATTAGTGGATCATTTATACCTCACAAAGCCAGCCGAGTCGAGCTCCTCACTGCACTGTGGCATGACTCTCTCTCGGTACAATGATGCCATGGCACCATTGCAGGCAGAGAACAGAGTGATCACTTTGGTTGGGTCCCTTGGCATCCTGCTACTGAATCATGCTGGGAGAGGAGTTACATGGAAACACAGGGACAGCAGCACTTCCTAATCATTCTAATTAGCCCCCCAAAGCAGTCATTAAAGGAGCTCCTTCCATTTCATACGACAAAGGCAGAATCAAATAAAGTCACTTCCTCCCCATTTTAAACTTTCTCCCCTATATATGTTACAGTTGAAAGCTACTCTTCCATATTGCTAGTGATTAGAAAAATAAGGCCATGCATAAAGGAAGATGCCTTGGTCTGGGACTGAGGCGGGAGGGCAGTCTTTGCACTGTACTATCCAGACGCCACCTATGGCAGTGAGGAAATAGCCCCTCCAAACTGGGTCTGAGGGACCCCATGGAGCACCCCGCCATGGGCTGGGTCTGCAGGAGCCAGGCACTAGTGGGGGAGCTTTAGATGCTGTGTTAATCGGCTAGAGCTGCCATAACTCTGAATACCACAGACTGGGTGGCTTAGACAGAAGAAAGCTATGTTATCGCGGTTGTGTAAGGGTCAAGGTCAAGGTCAAGGTGTTGGCAGGGTTGTTTCCTCCTGAGGCTTCTTACCTTAGCTGGTACGTGCCCCCCCCCCCCACCGTCATCACACGCTCTTTACTACATGTGAACGCATGTCTAAATTTCTTCTTATAAACATACCAGTTTTGGATTAAGGCCTACTCTAAAGACCTCATTTTTAACTTTATTACCTCTTTAAAGATTATATCTCCAAATGAGGTTGTATTCTGAAGTACTGGGGATTAGGACTTCAGCATAAGAATTTTGGGGGGACACACAGCCAGCCCATAACAGATTCCACAGAGCCAGTTACTGGGAAGGTGGAATTGTATCCGATTCTTGCCTGAGGGATTAGTTAATGCCAGAAAACATGTATTCAAACCAAAGTTTGTAGCCCTATTATCATGCCATGCACAGTCCATTTTTCCTCATTTATCTGTAGGAACTCCATGAGAAGTATTTTCAAGTTATTTGGTAAAATAAAGTTTTATTCTCTGGAAAGAATATAGTAGTTCTTGGGGATCGTTGCATAGTTTTGCAAAGATGAAAAATAATCTGCTTAACGGCCACTACAGGCAGACATTCAATATTAAATCTGCACAAACTTCTAATTTTAGTGTCAGACATAGCATTTTATGTTCCAGGTAAGAATTATGGAAGAAAAGTAAGATTTGAGTTATTCAACAGGTATTTATTGAGTACAACTTAATATGCAGTACCATAACAAGTGCTGTAGAAGCTGAAAAAGTTTAAGGTTTACTATGGCTCCAATAAAGAATTTTTACCTCTAGAGGATAAACTTAAACATGGGATAACTTCACAAAAATGAATTCAACACCCTTACAAATTTAAAAAATTTTGCTATTAGATAAAAAATGTTAAATGGGGATTTTTATAAATATATTTTATGTAGGAAATAAAATTTTATTCTATATTTTGAATGTTATTTTTACAAATTGACAGGCTTTATAATTTAATTATAATTTAGCATAATTTAACTTTATAATATATTAATAAGTCATTTACTGACTCATGAAACACTTGTCTAGCTCTAGAGAAATATAAAACTTAAGATTCTATTGTATAAAAATTATCTACATAAATCAATATATTTTTGCTCAAAGTCTTAGAATCATTGAATATCTACTCTTAAAAGACAAAAGGAGGATTTGTTTCTATATCTAGCCATGAACCATTTTTAATATCCATTTCAAACAACCAAAGTCATCCCTATAACACAGTATTCAGGTTCTTATGAAAGAAGAGAAAATAAAAACCACAAGAAGTAATGTTGCAAATAATTATTATCAATTCCGGTAAAATGATACACTCCTAATAATACACCCATAATTTAATGTTATATGGCTATTTTTTTAAGTAGATTGATATATTTTTACTGAATATCTACCAAAACCAAAACAACCTGCTATTAAGACAGTAATATATAATATGAAATTCATAGTTCTCAAAGAGGTTATAATGTTCAAGTTAACAAATTTCATGCATTAGTATGAACCATTAGTAAAATAAAACTCAAGTAGAATAGTAATGTAAAAATTGTAACCAAGGTTTGAGAGAGGTAGAGAAGACATTCTTGCTTGTTTATGTTGGAGAAGTCATATCAAGAAAGAATTAAGTGGCTATTCACAGAATTCAAGAAGGTGCTTAAAAAATTAACATGAGTTTCATGTGGATAGAAATATACATAAGGAGTGAAAGAGACTTCCAGGTGGAGGAAACAATGTAATTATAGGCATTAAGAAGTTAAATTATACAATGATGAATAAATCCAGTTTGGTTGAATGGATTCTATGTTATACCTTTAGGGAGTGGAGGAGAGGAGATTTGCTTTTGGAAATAAGAGCTGGGTTATAGGGGAGCTAGGTAAAACGGCCTGGAGACCTCAATGTCAAGTGCACCCTCCTGCTCATGCTGGATCATCAGCCACCCCAGTACAAACTGGACCCCCGACTAGCGAGGCTGCTGGGAGTGCATACACAGACACGGGCCGCCATCATGCAGGCCCTGTGGCTTTACATCAAACACAACCAGCTGCAAGATGGGCACGAGCGAGAGTACATCAATTGCAACTGTTACTTCCGCCAGATCTTTAGTTGTGGCCGACTCCGTTTCTCTGAGATTCCCATGAATCTGGCTGGGTTGCTGCAGCATCCAGACCCCATTGTCATCAACCATGTCATTAGTGTGGACCCCAATGACCAGGAGAAGACGGCCTGTTATGACATTGACGTGGAGGTTGATGACCCACTAAAGGCCCACATGAGCAATTTTCTGGCCTCTACCACCAATCAGCAGGAGATTGCCTCCCTTGATGTCAAGATCCATGAGACCATTGAGTCCATCAACCAGCTGAAGACCCAGAGGGATTTCATGCTCAGCTTTAACACGGACCCCCAGGACTTCATCCAGGACTGGCTCCGTTCCCAGCGCCGAGACCTGAAGATCATCACTGATGTGATTGGAAATCCTGAGGAGGAGAGACGAGCTGCTTTCTACCACCATCCCTGGGCCCAGGAAGCAGTGGGGAGGCATATCTTTGCCAAGGTGCAGCAGCGAAGGCAGGAACTGGAACAGGTGCTGGGAATTCGCCTGACCTAACTGCTCAGGGATCGCTTCCTTTCTTCCTATCCCTGGAGCCTGGAAGCGGAGCCCCCTCTGGGTCTTGGCTGAGGCTGCAGACACGTAGGATGGGGTGAGGGGTGTCTGCTGTCACCCTCTACTCCCCAGCATTAGTTTCATAAATGTAGTGATAGGATTCCTTATTGCTTGGTCCCCAAAGCCTTATTACTTACTTTTTGCGTTGGCTTTAATGGGGTTCTTATCAGATGATGCCGCCTCTGCCCCCAGCAGGTGGGCCCAAGTAGGACTGCTGGAGGCTATGCTTTGACTTTGTAACTGAGACATTTCTGAACCAAAGGCGGCTGGGTTTGCATGTTTACAGACTTCCCTCTGGGGAGAGTGTCCGAGCTGGGGAGCTGAGCAAGGCAGCAGTGGCACAGCCCAGACTCTTCCTAGCCTTTCTAAACCAAAGTTCTTTGCCATTCCTACAAACCCAGCCTTGCTGCTGGTTTTTTCCTTTGGGTATTTGCACTATTTGGGGAGCAAATTTTTCTATGTGGGAGCCACTTTTTTATACAGGGGTAAGTTGGGGTTTTTATAGGGGAGTCTTGAATGACACAATATGGCCATGTGTGACCTTCGTAAATTTTCTAGTAGGTTAGTAGAATCAACAAGAGTTGAGTTTGATGGAAGGTATACATTTAGGAGTTATCTTCAAAGAGCTAATAGTTGAAGCAATGGGAATGCTTGTGATGCCTAAAACAAGGTGTGTAGATGGAATGACCTCACAGCCTGATTTCTCCAGGATGCTGAAGGTTTATTAAGTTTTTTTAATGCCCCATTTGGTTAGTGTCCCCTTTCTGTGTCTAAAGTGTCAGAGTTTGGATCATAATTTGTGCAATCACATAAATGGAGAAAGCCGTAACCTCACGGGACACTTAAGTAATGATTATAAATGGAAAACAAGTCCAGAAGGTGGTAATCGAAGAGTGGGAGAAGAGAGATTGGAAATCTCAGTTTTTACGCATTTTCCTTATGTTATATTGGGCCACACATCACCGTATTTAGTACTCTTGATAGCTGGCACACGGTTAGCTTAGCCCCCGTGGCAATTGAGAATAACTTCCCCATAATCTTTACATTAATTGTATTTCACTTTGGAATTATATTTCTTTCTTTAAACATTATAACTTTACTTATCTAATTGTTTAAACTAACTTTAAAATAGTTCTTACTCATTAAACCAATGCCAGCTCAAATCAAAAGAAATCGATCATGATTGTGATATGTATGTATGGACAAGGAGACTGCAAGCAATCTGTCAAGTGGATTGTTAGAGCAAGCATAAAAGAAAGTTCACTTGTGAGAAGATTACTACAGAGTAATCTGCTTCTTTTAATATAATTCTATTTATTTTTATCCAGTTCCTCCATTCAATTTTAAACTTCCTGCAGGCAGTAACGACTCCTTTTCTATTTCTAGTAAAATGATTGCAAACATCAGATGAAAAGCCAGGATTGATTGACTGACTTAGCGGTGCTCCATTAGGGGCAGAATATTGCTATGGGTATACATATAGCAGCCGTTTAAGAGTCTCACTGGCTGTGTTGCACATGCAAGTGTTTTAATGGCTTGACATCTCTACTGCCAACCCAGCACTGCGGCACATCTAGCAAATTCCCCTCATCAGCATCAGCACTGTTGGATCATATGCCTCGAGCTTAACATTTTTATTATATCATATTTTTTTCTACAGAAGTCTGATCTCAATGGAGAGCATTGAAAGAGGGAGGCAAATACTTTTTATAGTAGAACTATATTTCTTTATTAAGTGGGAGTGTTTAGTGAGTTTTGAGCTATTTTAATGCCTATTTGCTTCTACTAAAACGTCTTCATTGGAGAGGTGCGATAAAGATTTATTTGGCAGAATATACATTAAGGAGCATTGGTATGTTAAAGTCATTAATGTGATCACAAACGGCCTACTAAAATATTGAATTTGCCCGTTTCTGTCTGTTTCATTGCCTGCTATCTCTAAGGAGGTTGTGTCTAAGTACCCATATGTCCTTTTAACCAATGAAGATTGTGAAGTTTCACTTATTGTTAAGCTTTTGAGTTTTTAAGGCCTATCACAAAAGTAGTTTTAAATTATTCTAAGTACTTTATTTTACTGTGGTCATTGTCACTTAGTAATTATGGATGAGAAACTTTGGTGTGGCCTTCCAGAAAGAGTGGCTTGGGATTTATTATAAGAATTAAAAGAAACTCACATTACTTTTACATTCATCATTTATATTTTGGAAAATAAAAATAACTGTTTTTCTCTTGTAAATATTTTGACTATACCATAAAACATACAGATATAGCACAGAACTCAAAAAACCTTAGATGACAGGCACTGTATTAATTCTGCATTATGATAAGGTTTAAGTCTGAACTACTGGCTCGGATTTTGCTTATTCAGTTTCTTTTCATCATTTAGTTCTCTCTAATATCTTATTCTTTACTGCTAAGTGGTAAAAATATAAAATGTAATATTAGCAGTATTTTTCCTTTTAAAGAAAAGTTTGCTCGTGAGAAGGTTACTCTGCCTGCTATTTTGCATGTATACCCTACATGCAAAATAATGTACCCATTTTAAGTATACAGTTCAAAAGGTGTTGACAAAATATATACTGACACAACTCTCCCAGTCAAGATAAAGAACACTTCTACCACCCCAAAGTTTTCTCATGCCCCCAGAAAACTACTCATCTGCTCCCTGTCATTGTCCTTCTGTCTGTCCTAGCATTCATATACATGCAATTGTATAATGTGACTTTGTTTCTTGCTTCTTTCATTTAGAAAAATGAGACTGAGACTCAGAAAGAGTTTCTGAGACTCTTCCCTGTGGTTGTTCATATCCACATGTCAGTTGTCGATTTCCAGTCACTGGAAAGCAGTACAATGTTTCATTGTCTGAATAAACATTTTTTTAAATCCACTTCTCTATGGGTAGACATTTGTTTGCAGTGCTCAGATATTATGAATAAAGCTCTGTCAACCCTTGAATACACATCTCTTCGTCAATGTGTTTTCTTATCTCTTGGGTAAATACCCAGAAGAGGAATTGCTACGTCAAACAGTAGGTGCATACTTAATTTTATAAGTACCTGCTAGTTTTCCTGAGTGGTTGTCAATCGTGCACTCCCACCAGCGGTGTATGGAATTCCATTTGCTCCACATCCTTGCCAACTTGCTGGCATATTTCACTACACTCAGTTTTATCTTTGAAAGAAATGAGTTTTTGCAAACCTACATACAATATTCTGTCTTCTGGAACCATTCTCTGGTCACCTTCTGCTTATTTATTTATTTATTTTAGTACCATCATCAGCCTCCGTGTTTCTAACAATAGCCTGTGGGCATTTTAGGGAGATTGCCTCTCCGTGATTCAGCAACCTGACATTTTTAAGGATGCATTACAGTTTTCCATTAAACACAAAGCAAGTTAAAGAAAATTAAACCATCCAGCAAAATGCTATAAACCGTTTCATCACGTTGACCTTAACTTCTTTCACTAACAAACGTATGTATGTCCATACCTAAAGCATTCTACACAAGAGAATGACTGAATTTAAATTTTGCAATAATCTCATAAACAAATAACTCTTTAATAAAAACCTCTTGTTTCAATTATAGACAAATGTGGTATATTAACACTCGAATAATGAGATATCACTCAGTAATAATCCATATATTTAGATAACTTCTCCAAGTCTCAGTTTTTCTGTAAGTCAAATAAGGAAAACAATAACAATATCTATTCCAGAGAAGTCTTGAAAGGATTAAGTGATTCATATTTGTTAAGAATTTAGCAACACTTCTTGCTTCTTAGGAAAGGCTAAATATATTTAAGAATGGATAAATACAGCTAACCCAAATCATATGGAATGCTTCAACATTGTCAAATATGTGTCACTGTATAGAAAAAGCCAATTTCTTGGGTATCTTGGAAGCAATGTTTTTCAAAATCTGCCATTTAATAAACTGCAATGTTCCAGAGAGATTTTATTATCCTTTGTTTGGCTATTTTCCCCTGATTTATTGTATTTACTTGCTATATCTGGGTAAGTGGCTCTAAAGTAAAACACAACCTAGCAAAGGCAAAAATACTATTTTCTGCCCATATAAGCTAGTACTTTCATTCACTTCTTAAAATCTGTCATATCTTAAAACAATGACAAAAAAGAACAACTGAGTTTATCTTACCTGTATATGCTAGTCATTTTTGTTTGTTTGTTTGAGCTCCTCTTCCCTTCTCCATAAAATACCCTGACCCTATTGGAGTAGACATTTTTCATTACAGAGGACAGAACCAACAGGACTTCTAATTTTGACATCAAATGCATTTTAGAATCTCCTACAAGTAAATGACCTCCAAAAGGATGAAAGAGCATGATTTCCCATATGGAAATCCACAGAACTTCCCTCATCCCACCTGAACTGAAGACATCCTCAGAGCACCTCCTTTGAGTCATAGTGGAGGCATTCCAGGGAATGACAAAAAAGAGCTGTTAAAAAAAATAATTTGAATACAATGTAACCAATCTAACAATTAAAAAAAAAAGTTTGCCTACCTATTCAGTTCTGCTAAGTAGGTATGTTACTGAAGTACTTTTGGAAATGTGTTTTGACCTTCAGGACTAATCACACAACATGCTCATCCTCCCCCTGCCCAAAAAAAAAATCTGTAGTAAACATAAGAAACAAAAATATTTTCTAATAATTTGAGTTACTGAAATGATTTCATTGTGTTTCTAAATTCCATGCCCTTAGATGTTGTGATATTAAGTTATTCACACTTAAACTTCAGATTCTCACTTTTAGCATGGGATAACTGTTTCAACTTCCCCGAAGCCATATGCACGAGCCCCAGCTTTTAGCAAAAACAAAACGAAATAAAACAAAATAAAAACCCTCAAAAAACTTAAAAAATTATTTAGAGTGCAACATTTCATAAACTGCTCCAGCAACTTCATTAATGTGGCTCTGTCTAAAAAATCTTCACATTTTATTTCATTACCTTTGACTCGACTTAAAAACTAAAGTACACGTCAGGTAGACAATTAGCTCTCAGAGTGCATGGTTTTGAGAGAAAGGACCTCCATAAATCTGCTTACTGTTTCCCTCTCATTTTAAAGAATTCATCTGTAAAACAAACTTTGTTTTGCGTTAGTGTGAAATCAGTCCATTTTGGAACTTTTAATAAAAAATAAACAGAGAAAACTTCTAATCTGTGTCACCTATCTCTGAAGAAACTTGTCATTGCTCAAGACATGTTTGCTTATACATTTGGCATTTCAATTGTTAGGCCTTCCTATACTACAAAATCTACAATATTTTGTGAGTATTTGTGTCTGAGAACCATGAAATGAAGTACTATTAATGTCTGTTCAATATATACTTTATATATAGTATTGTAAGTTTTCTAAAATGCAGATAATTACCTGATTGTCTGAGTGAGTTATTAATTCACTAGAAATAAATGCTAATGTGAAGTACCATGCTGATTTTTGAAAATACATTTCAAGAAGGAAAGAAACTAAATATGTAATTTTTGGATTTTTAAAATCCCTATTCTAGCTGATGTTTTTATATCTTTTTTTTACATGGTATTTCTCATTAACTGGATTTGAGATAAAGAAAACAACTTTTCTCCCATTTATGTCGACAAATTCAATGAATTAGAAAGGTGTTGAACTGAAAAAATGAAAATTGACTATGTAAGAATGTTTAATAAAGAATAGTTTTCTAAATAAATGTATATTTTATCTCCTAAAATATATGTATTGTCTGTTTTGTCTATTCAGAACGCTTCCTTTTTTACCTTTTTGTTTTTGGTGTCAGGAAAAATCATAACGATGAAGTCATGCTTGTAAAGACTAAGTTTATCTAAGTCCCAAAAAGATATGAGGGAAAATTTTTCATTAGAGGTCAGAATTATCAACAAACTACCAAGGTTTAGAAAGATTATTTGTCACAAGATCACATTATTAGTAAGTGGTAGAATCAGTGTGTGAACTCAGATGTATCTTACTGAAAATCCAATGTTCTTGTTCTTTTTGCTACATGAAAAAAAAATGTATATATTCATTGAACATCTTTGGTTGGGTGATACACTAGTTCCTGAAATTACTCATTATTTTCTTTTTTCCTTAAACAAGATCATCTGTCTTTTTTTACAAACTTCACCATTCTTGACTTTCAAAATATCTGATTCACCAGTCCCATCTGTTGTCAAACATACTGGATTTTGTTTGAAAATGTTTACTTACCCTTTTCATCTTTCAGTAGTTTTTTTTTTTTTTTTTTAATATATGGCTTTTCCCACTAGCCTACATATTTATTATCCCTGTAATTTTCCCTAAATCCTCATTGCTTAAAATAATATAATAATATAAACATCTGAAAAGTCATAATAGAGCCTTTGTAAAATTAAACAAAAGTTAATCAGTATAGAGACTGGATCTTATTACTATTTAATCTCTGTTTTCTTACAAATTTAACACTCACATGATATAAAGTTTCTCATTGTACTATTTGCCCATGATTTTAAAGCTAAAAGTGAAGTTGCAAACTTTTAAGACTCATCCGCCTATTTTAACATTGGGAAAGTCAAAGCCCAAAGATGTTGAGTGACTTGCTCAAGGTCACACGGTTAAAGAGTCAGGAAATGAACTAAGTCATCTGCTTCTTTTGAAGGTTTGTTTTATTTTTCTGTGCTGCAAGAGACTACACCAGCTTTCCTTTGGACTATTGGTAAAATGTTATATTGTGATCACTATAGTGACATCATCAAAAATGCTTATTAAAATAAATGATAAACTTTGAGCATTCAGACAAACATTTTTACATCTAGTAAGATTTTTTCTTTTTGTTTTAGAATATTTGATAAGCACACAGATGTCGATATGCATTTGATTTTTAAATAAATAGATAAAAATAGAAAACCATTTTCCTTCAATATAAAAGCCAACTTTAGTGATATAAGCACTTTTTGCTAGAATGCTGCTATCCACATTTATAATACTTTAATACTCTAATATTTGTTTAATATCAGTTAGGATTAGGGTGGTCTACATACAACACAAAATCCATATAGTGGCTTAAACACACAGTTATTCTATCACGTGAAAGAAGTCAGGAACTCACAGTCCAAAGCTGATACAGCCATTTCTTGAATTCATTATGAAACCAGACCCATCATTGTTTTTTTCCCTCCATCCTCAGCATGCGATTCTCACCTCATGGCCCAAGAGGGATGCTGGAAACTTTGCTTTCTATCTGTCTGCTTTCCAGGTAGCAAAAAGGAAAGCAGGGAAAAGTATAGAATGGCTCACCTCTTCCTGAGTCAGCATTTAAGCAGCCTTCAGAGATGGTCTGCACAGCGCTTCTGCTTATACATCATTTGCCGGAACTTAGACACACAGAGGCCACACCAACCTATAAAAGAGATTAGAATATGTGCTTTATGTTGGAGACATATAAGAGAAAGAGACAATGATGTTGGGTACAATTTGGAGAACAAAGCCCTTGACATCTTAATTTGTAGTATTGAAAAATAAACCCACCAAGCTACGAAGTATATTTTTTTTAAGAAAAAGCTTAAAATTCTATTTCAAAAGCTGTAGTATCACCTTCTAAGAAAGTTGGTCACAAGTAAATCCTAGAAAATCTATGTGCCTTAATTGGCTCACTTGCAAAATAAAGCAATAAAATCTGCCATTGGGATAATGTAAGATAATGCTGATGACAGTGATAGCAGATGTGAAAAGGCTTTGCAAAATGATATTTTTAATTATGCATGTAGGAGTTTTAAAAGAAATCCTTGATGGTTGTTATTATTTTCTCAAGGTTATTTTAAAAATTGAATAAGCATCAATGTAATTTTGACTGAATTAATATTATCTATAGAAAATCATGAGAGCCAAGGGCTAAGACATTGCTGCGTGTTAGCTGTTCAGCCACATCTATTATTATCATAAATTTCCTACACAGTTGTGGTGGTGGTTGTTATTGTTGTTTTTCCATTTTTGAATCCAGATTTTCTTAAATGACTTTATCCCATTTAAAATTCTAACTCTTCTATTGAAATCACATAAATGTGAAAGAAATAGATTATTGTATAACCAAGTTAATCATGGACTATTGCTTAATCAGTCTTTTTGGATTAGAGTCAAATTACATGTGAACATTTGAGTCATAAAGTTGGCTGAAATGATTGATTGTGTCAAGATAAGACTTGGGTGTTTCACTATAAATACTTGGCTCTATGAACATCAGCACAAAATATTTAGCAATTCCTTAAGTGATTTAATCATTTAAGCAATGCTGTGAGATAAATTAGAAAACAATAAGGGTTGGGTACTGAATTATACTCCTTAACCATCAATTCGATGACAACTCCTTTTTTCATTTTATCCTCTTTAAACATAGCCTGCTGCCTTTATGCATAATATAGCATAAGAGGAATTCAATTATGAAATATATATATTGAAAACTAAAATGTGTTAACATATCTATCCAAATGAAAAATATACTTAACATACATTAAGAGATTTTATATAGGTAAATTTGTTTTTATTAAGTAAATCTAAATGGTCCCAAATGAAAATTAAAGAAATGTAAATATCAAGGGAAAAAGGACTTCAGAATTGAATTAGGCAGGATGGTTTTAAAAGAATCATTAATCCTAAATCTTACTAAGTAACTTAGAATACTTCATTGTGAAAGCTCTAGAATTGTCAAATATTACCAAATTAGCTACTACTTCTATTAGCCACAAAATTTTCTTCAAATATTAGTCATTTCTATTTCTATAAGCATTCCATAAAAGTATATTACAAAGTATTAGAATATCTGCCACTCACTCTGGTGTTTATTCTGCTTTCAATTTCTCAAATATCAATTTAGGTAGACATAATTTATTTTTCATTAACTCCAATGATTAACATAGTATCTCATGTTTAAATTTAGAACACAATTTGAATAAGAGATATTAATTTTATTTAATATTCAGAGACTCCATATTTACAGAGTTTTAGTTGTGAATCTACAGGCTAGATATAGGGTTAGTGATAATTGCAGATGTTTTTCCAGAGCTGCAGATAATAGAAAGTAAACATCCTGTCCCTCATCTCCTGCAAAGGGGTTTCTAATAAAATTCCTCTTTTGTTCTTAAATGGCTCACATGCCAAAAAAAAATCTAATTTCTATATTTTGCTAATTAATTGTACAACAGTGGTTCATAGTAATTTTCTTCTTTCCCCTCAGAAGTTTTCATTTCTGCTGGTGTAAATGTGTAGATGTTTCATTTCTGTCACTTTTCCTTCCTTTCTTGTCTCTCTCCCACTGTCCTTTGTTATCTTTCTTCTTGCTCTTGACAACCCTGACATATTGGGTGTAGTTATTTGTTGCTTATTCTCTACCTCTCAGCTAGAATGAAAAGCAGGGTCTCTGTCATTTTTTCCGCCACTCTATCTCCAACTCCTGAACCAGGGATGGGACGTTGTGAGTCCTTGATAACTATGGTGGAACAAATGAATCAAATCATCATGGCCTTTATCACCAGCACTGTATTACCTGGAATTGCTTTTAAGTGGTGTCCTGCCTCCACTCCTGTGTCTTCCAAGCAATTCTCCATGCTGCTGCCTGAGGGCTATAACAAAAGGCAAACCAGACCATGCAGTTCTTCTGCACCAAATCCTGCAGACTTGCCATTATATGGCTTGCAAAGTCCCTCGTGACTCTGCCTGCCTTTTCTCCTTCATACTCCTCTCTCATGCACTTCAGCTACATTGACTGTCTTTCCACTTTCCCCCAGTGCTTTATGTTATCCCAAACCACCACACCTGAAAAGGCTCGGACTCTCATTCCTAGTCATTAAACTTAAGATTTCCATTCAAATGCCATGTTCTCAAGGAAACTTTTCAGATATTTTCCAGAGTGTATTAGGATTCCTCGCCATAAACACTCTACATTTATGCTGATTCTTCATTGTACTTATCATTTAAATTACATTTTTGTAACATTATTTGACTAAAGTCAGTTTTCTCCCCACTGAGTTTTAAAATAATTTTTTTCAGACATTAGCAAGAAAACTTTTGTGCTGTAGTGATAATTACATGACTGTGTGTAAATATCAAAATTCATCATATTTTATGCTTGGAATTGGTGATATTTATGGTATATAAATTTTACATCAATTAGACTTGTTTTAAAAATAAGAAAGAAGAATTTTGGAGCCAAATAACAACCGCATTTTTCCAAAGAGTGACTTTATATAGGTGCTAACAACTGGAAATTGTTAGTGATGAGATTCTCAGAGGAGGAGGCAGGAGGAAGAGGCATCTGCAGAGCCCATTCCTCTGGAATGGCAAACACGAGCAGAAGTTTTATATCTGCTGCCCCTTAGTTGGGGCCTGTGCTCTCCTGCTGGCTCAGCCTGCAGTGTCATCACCCAGCTGTGCAGCCAGTTTGCTCCCTGTAGACAGTGGAATTTGCATGCCTCATCTATGGGACTGAACTCCATTCCCTCAAAACCTTGTCTCCCCTTTACACCTATATGCATGTTATTTCAATGGTGTGAAGTGCTCTCTGTTTCTACTTGTCAAAATTCCTTCTGTCCTTTAAGGCCAAACTCAAATATCCCTGTGTTCATCTTACTGCAATCATAGACGTACAGTATCATTTCATGTACTTAACCTTACAATGTACAATGTACTTCAGTACATTCAGTATTTCAGTACATACAAGTACTTCAGTACATACAAGTACTTCAGTACTTCAATGTACTTCAGTACATTGTACTTCAGTACTGAACTGTTACAAGATTCAGTTCCTATTCTGCTTTATTTTATGTTATTTTTTGCATTCTGATACTACTTTTAAATTTTTTAAAGTGATATCCTTCCTCCCTTTTTACATATATAAGCAACTGATTTTTATCTAAAAGGAATAATTGAAGACAAGTGATTAAGGAATGAATCATTCATGTGTTTAAGGGACCTGCTCTCCCTGTCCTCTTTGGTAACCATTTTAATATATCTATTTCACAAAGGCATCATAGCATTACCATCTACTGTTCCCACACAAGCACAACCCCACATGTTTATTTTAGTGTTTTCTTTGGCCACACAGTTGTTAGCAAGCAAGCTTATCGTCTTTCACTGAGCTAAAAAAGAAAAGTTTTTTTTCTTGATTGCTTTGTTATCTGTGCAATGGATGATCATTTGTTTTGTTCAATAAAGAAGGAAAGTGGATGTGATGAACTTCCCCCAACTTGTATTTATTGTGGCAGAAAACGCTATCACTGGCTGAACTTCTGAGAGTGTGGCACTGCTCTAAATGATGAGCATTCAAAGTGCTAGAAATTTAATTCCAGATATACACACAATAATTCTCAAACTGTCCAGCTCCTGCTAATACAAAATGACACATTTGAGAAGAAAACATACGTTTCCTTCCTGGAGGATTTCCAACTTGTCTGAACAGCTGAAATTTTCTATTACGTACAAATGGCCGCTAATGCTTTTCAGTGGCTGTTCTTGGTGCACAATCCCCTGGGCTAGAAAAGAAAACATCTCTCTCACAATGCTGCCTTCACAAAATGTACCCACCATCTGTATAAAAATTAAAGGAAAAAATGTATCCACAAAAGAAACATGGGAAAAAGTGACACAACAACTTAATTACAAAGAATTATAAAATGTTAAACAAGCCATGAGTAGGAAGGTTCAAGGGAAAAATAGCTGGCAAGCTACATAGAGTCAGTGCAAATTTTCCCAGCATCAGCTGTACTATTGTTAATCATCTAATAAATAAATATAGGCACTGTGGTATCTACTGGTATTTATACTATCCTTGCTCATTTTCAAAAAATAAGTTATCAACTGTGCTCAAAAATCATTCAACAGACATTTTCTTCAATATACCTCACTTCTTTTCACATAAGTATGTGAAGGTTGATATCTTCACTGTAGTAACACTTTTAAATGTAATTTTAAATGCTCACTATTATATCTTAGGATTTGTTGGACAGTAGTGTTATTTTCCTGTCAGCAAGCTATGGCCAATGTGGGAGGTACTTGAATCTGGCTCTTGGTCAGAAGTGGGCACTGCTGGTGGGGACAGAATGCTCATTAATTTCCCACATCTTTATTATTGCATCACCCTGTATGCCAGGCACTGTTCTAGGCATTGGGTTTAGTAATAATAGAGATGTCTATGTGAAAACAATGGAACAAATGACACCAAGCTGTTAGGAACATATTATTTGCTAAATCTAGATGATGTTAGAAATCCCTATTTCTAACAGTGGTTGACACCCAGAATTTCTGCTTTAGATCTTGGCTCCCTCTGTGCTGAGCCGAGATCCAGGTAAGAATAAGGTGAGGTTCTTGAGCAATTTCTGGGCTAGACAATATACTAGAAAAGGAATTTTTAAATGGTTGTAAACCATTTATATGGTTGCATAGGTGGTCTAATGCACATGGACACGTCATTGCCAGGTGAATGGGGCTGAAATTCAGCACCTGCTCTGCCCTTCAAGGCATGTAGCCTGGCATGGGGTTGCATCTTTACAGAGCCAGAGGCATCTTTTAAAAAATTGCATACTACTACAGGGTGCACACACCAAGTCACTGGCCAAGTGCACGGCCCTCCCAGAGGTCTGTCTTTTTTCTGATTTGCACAAAGATTCACCGCAGGTTAGCAGTCTAGGCTGTGTTAGCCTGGGCTCAGTATGCTGAAGGTAAGTGGGGCTGGAGACTAAGTGTCGGAGTAAAGCCACTGAGTCGGGGCAACAGGAAATTCTCCACTTGGGATTCTCTCACTTTGGGAAATCATACAGAATTCCAGAAGTTTTGTTTAGGACCTGTAGGTCTAGGTAAGTTTTGAAATATGCAATTTAAAGCACTACAAAGATACCCAGTAGTAGGGGCTGGAACATCCCTGTGTCTCAAGGTGACACAATAAAAGTGTCCTCAATAATTACCTGCTGAAATTCTTCCTGCTGCTACTCAGGACTGGGCTGGGTCTGGGCAGGGCAGACCCTGTGCTGGAGAGATTGTGGATCTAGCTGAAGAGTAGGGGGCTGGGAGCCTGAGAAGCCCCACTCAGCTACTTCAGCAGCCGAGACCCCTCCACGCCTCGCGGTTGCTCTTGACTCTGCATCTCGGAGTTCCAGCCACTCTGTGAAAGAGGGTAAACGAAAATGCATGAAAACAGGGTCAGTTCTAATTTATTAATCTACTGTTTGACTAAGAGCACTTCTATTCATCTGCGCACCAGCAAACAATTCCACATTCTAGCCTTGAATGGCACAAACAAAATCTTTCCTTCTTCATTCACTTTTGGATATACGTGCCATACCTGACTTTCTCATATAAAGCAGCTAGAAAGAGTAACCTGAGGGTTTATAGCAAATGTTAATATTTGTTTCATACCTGCATACTATGGTATGCAGGTATGAAACAAATAAAGGCCACAGTCAGGGGCACATTACCAGCTCTAGGAAAATACAAATTCAAGCACGCATGCCTGGTAGGTGAGTGTGCTGGTATGTAAGGGACAGTGCCATTTATTTTTTCATTTCATTCAGTGAAAATGTTTGAACCACTCCTATGTACTAAGGAAATCTCTGTGCCTATGGAAACTGTGCAATTTAAATTAAATGGTTAACCATCTAATTAAAACCCAATTTCCATGGGTGGCATCGTCATTGCATACAAAACTTTCCAGGTCTCTCCTACACAGAACGAGCAAACAGGTGACCCACTGGCAGAATGCTTTGTTTTCTACCAGCTAAAATCACCGTCTTGCAAGATGCCATAGAGGAATCAAAATGGCTCTTCAGTGAATTTTAAAGTACAATCACCAACACTTCCTCAAGGTAGTCATTTCACCTCTGCATACCTTAAATACCGTGTTTGTGAACCTGGGAAATAATGCTTGTTGTGAAATAGACAGAGCCGGAATGAGGGTTTCACAGGTTGGAAATTCTACTATTGTTATTCTCAGGTGGAAATTGCCAGGCAGCCTCACAGCTTCCCTCTATGTCCCTAGCACAGCTATAAAAATTCTTTATAGGTGGAAATGATTGCTGAGTAGAGTCTCTGGGGATGAGCTGTGGTTTGCTCTTCAGTCCAGCAATAGCAATAGCATGATGTCCTCCCAGGCATTAGCCCCTGAAGTGAGCGTGCTACGGCTCCCAGGGGCTTCCTTTACCCGAAGGATGCTCTGTTGGTGTGATGTTATCTCTAGCGACCTCCCAAAGGTCTGAGAACATGCCAGGGTCAGCGTCTTACCTATAGACTGGATATTTACTAGAAAGGCCCAGAAGCTATGTGCTTCAGGTAATTGTTCAAGAATTGATGCCTCACTTGGAAGCATAGCTGGCTTTCCCTCATTGCAGTGATGCTCGGAGTGTAACCCAGGTCATCCCCTTCCCTATTCACAGCTCCTCTGAGACCTTGGGGAGCACCCCTCAGGGGGCCCATTTGCCAGGTGTGCCCTATACCTGACTCCTTCCCTGGTCATCGGAACATGGGGGTTACTCCAGATTCAAATCTGTTGGTAACCTCCAACTCAGAGCACAGCAAGAGCTAGCACAACCTTTGATAATTACTAATATTTAACATTAAAAGGATGATGTGGCATGTGTCGTGTCTTTCTCCTAAAGTCAGGAAGCCCCATTCCTGGGATCATGGCTCTATCCATTGCTACTCACATCCTCAGCCTTTGCTCCAACTCTCTGACCATCTGTAGTGACACATTTCACATCATTGACACTTAAGGAAAAGATATTCTTTGTTAAAAAAAGTCATTGTGTCAGGAAAAATCTCTCAAACAAGCAGTTTTCAAACATTCTAGACACTTCCCCTCGGTAATAAATACATTTTATATCAGATCCACCAAATATATATTCATATAATTGAAAATTTAATTTGTTTCTATTTATTCTATGTTGTGATGTTCTATTCTTTAAAGCATGGGTGTTGTGACCCCAGACTGATTTTATGACCCACTCGAAGGTGGAGACAGAGTTTGCTAAGGACTGTCTTGGAGGAGAGTGCACATGTGCAGAGGGCTGTGGGTCGCAGCAAGTCCCTCTGGCCAGCAGTGATGAGGCCATTAACAAAAGGCTCTGCTCCAGAAAACCGCTGTTAACAAGCACACCTGGGAGCTGAGGTGGCTGCCCCTCCAGCACCCCCAGCTGTGTGTCACCTCTCTCTTTTCATTGCTAACTCATCATTACATTCGCTCTTCTGGAGCCTGGAAGAGACTGCTGATCCCCTCTCAGTGCTGCACTCCAGGCAGTGGCTACTGGTTTACTGTAATTGGCAGGAGAAATAAAACCTATTTACCACTTGACCCCTCGTCCTTTCTTGTGTCAGATTTGAGTCATTGTTCAATTCCACATTTCTAGATAAATGAGGAGCTTTGGGGATGGCAAAGACAACAATCTGGGGTGGCCAGGGACAGTCTGAGGGCCCCCACCTAGTAGGTGAGGGATCTGGGTGTAGCAATTGGACTGTGCTGCGAGGAGCTGCACAGAATTGCCCCAACTGCTCCATCCTATATGTGAGATTTCTGCTCCCCCAAACTCTAATCATATATCAGCATTTTTATGCAAAAGTCTAACTTGACATTTGAGATGCCAGAGATACATCTTGTGCGTGCTCTGCAAGGATGCCAGATGTCTCTTCTGTCACATGTTTCATAACAAGCCCGCTTTCCTGCTTGACATCCCTCTGATTTTGACACTTCTACCCATTGGTATGGTTTCCTGCAGGCTGTCTCTTCATTTGAAACAACTCTCTCTGTTCTGTGGACACCCTTTCCTCATCTCACGTAACAATTAAGGGCATGGCTTTTGTATGTAGATATTGATCTACATTTTATTTCACTGTGCCAAGGCTTGTGAACCTATTAATTATCCTATAAGTGTCCATTAGCTTCATATTCACCAATCATATTTACATGAAATTCCAAAGAAAGTTAATTTCAGGAATACGTAATAAGATAAAATATCTAAAAACATTGTGTATTCATGTTTTTATGATTTTGAATTTATTTATTTAGAGACAGGATCTTGCTCTGTTGTCCCAGCTACAGTGCCGTGGCGTCAGCCTAGCTCACGGCAACTTCAAATTCCTGGGCTCAAGCAATCCTCCTGCCTCAGCCTCCCAAGTAGGTGGGACTAAAGGCACGTGCCACCACGCCTAGCTAATTTTTCTATTGTTTGTAGAGACAGGGTCTCACTCTTGCTCAAGTTGGTCTCTAACTCCTGACCTCAACTCCTCCCACCTCAGCCTCCTAGAGTGCTAGCATTACAGGCGTGAGCCACTGTGCCTGGCCTAGGAGGCAGGTACCATATCATCATCATCTTCTTTTTTTGTAAAATTTCTATATTTGGCAAAATGCAAAGAACTAAATCATACAATTCAATACATTTTTACAATTTATACAATCAAATAATTAATACTCTAAACAAGATATAAAACATTCCCATGTTTCCAGAAATTTCCTTTATGTCCCCTCCCTGCTCCTCTATAAGCAGACACTGTTTTGACTTCTGTCATTATAGATTAGTTTTGGCTTAGTTGAACTTAATGTAAAAAGCATGAAATGCAATGTCATCATTTTCATCTAACTTCTTTTGCTTAGCCTTTTTGAAATTTACTTCTGTTGTGGTACATACCAGGGGCTCTTACTTTTTTATTGTTGAATAATATTCATTTATCCATTATCCTACTGGTGGATATTTGGTTTGATTCAGTGTTTGGCTAGTGTAAATAAAAATTCTATGAACATCTTTGTGCAAGTTGAGTTTTTTGTGTTTTGTTTTGTTTTGTTTTGTTGTTGTTGTTGTTGTGGACATGTTTTAATTTCTCCTGAGTAAATATAGTGAAATTGTTATGGTGTAAGATAGATCTGTGTGTATAACATTATGAAAAATAGCTGAATAGTTGCCTAAAGTATGCCATTTTACACTCTCACCAGCAGCACAGTAGTTTTAGTGCTATACATTTTTGCTAAAATTTGGTATTGTTTATTTTCTGATTTCACCTACTCAGGTTGTGTTATTGTCTATTGGCATTACTCTTTCGGGGCATTAATTTGCACTGTGAATGTTGCATAGAAACCCTAGCTCACTATATTGAAAACAAACACAATATTCAGAGCTTAACACACTCTTAAATATTAATGAGAGAGACAGAAATGATCGCAGAAATGTTGAAATGAGCTCTAACACCCAAAAGTAATATTTTCAGGCCTTCATCCTTCCAAAATACAGGGTAAAGCAGTCTCTACTGTTTCTCTCTTCTCTCTGGGTAGAAAATTTCCTAGGTAAGAAGTTCTTTTAGGTTAATAAATAAAGCATTATTTATTGGTTCATCGGTGAGTGTTACACAGACAGAAGAATCTAATTATTGACTTGACTCTTAGATCTTGGATGTCTTGTCTTCTCTGATATGCAATTTGCTGTTCTTTCTTCATCAAGCTCAGAGTAAATAACTGGTCTGAGTTAAAGGGGGAAAAAGGTAAACTCTTTGTGCCTTCTCTACAATTAGATTGACTTCACTTAATTCACAAATATTATTCCTAATTAATTGTATCCAGTGGTATCCCCATAACTCCCATGTTAGACAGTGATTTTAATGAATGAAGGGCATTATGATCTGGCTTCAGTAGCTGCTTACTGCCACATTTCACTTATTCCACCTTGAGATCAGTCAGTACCCTGCTTTCTTGTTCAGCTTTCCCACATGTAGGGTTGAGGAAGATTCAGGCAGAATCGAAGTGTTTATTGGAAGACACCTCTCTGGGGCTCTTTTTCTCACAAGTCTTACTGTGCTTCGTAACTCAGCAGTGGATTTTCTTCTATTCTGTCATCAGGCATTCTTGACTTTATCCTCTCCCACTCTCCACATATCTAAGCAATCTCTGTTTCAGCTTCTCCACCTTTTTTTTTCTAATTCCACATTTTTTTTCACATATAAAAAGCTTTCTTGTTATTAACATCTCTCATTATACATACCAAGTGTCTCTGAACTCCCCACCCATGAAATAGAGATAGATTTGCTTTTGAAAACATGTATTTATCACACTCCCTCTGTCCTTTTTTATTGTCACTTCATTATTTTAATCTTTGTTTATTCTCATTCAGCAAATTATATTTCTAAGACTCCCAATTCTTACCATTTTCTACCATTTGATCCAGCAATCCCATTACTGGGCATCTACCCAAAAGACCCAATGACACTCTACAAAAAAGACACCTGCACTCGAATGTTTATAGCAGCACAATTCACAATTGCAAAGCTATGGAAACAACCCAAGTGCCCATCAATCCAAGAATGGATTAATAAAATGTGGTATATGTATACCATGGAGTACTATTCAGCTCTAAGAAACAATGGTGATATAGCACCTTCTGTATTTTCCTGGTTAGAGCTGGAACCCATTCTACTAAGTGAAGTATCCCAAGAATGGAAAAACAAGCACCACATTTTCTAGTCTCTTGTCATCAAAAACATTCCCCACATATGTCTCTTCATGCTTTTTCATAGCATCCAATGTCCCCTCCTGTTCGCAGTATAAATTAGAGATTCCTTAGGCAAGCATACAACAGCCATTCATCAGCAGCTTGCCTCAACTTCCCAGCTTCATTTTGTCCTGTTGTTCCTGTGGGTCAACTTTAGCCACACCAAATTTTTCGCCAGTCACAAATAGAGCCTATCCTTTCAGATCACTGCATATTTCCATGAGCTGATCTCTACACACAGCGCCTTTCCTCTCATCTCTACTTCAGCCTTGCACATCCTTTGAGGCCCTTTTCCTGTCCTGGCCACATGGCGATGCCTTTCCCTGCTCTAGCTGGTCAGCTTAGATGGTTCCTCCCTCTGCCACTTCTGTACTCTCTCGTACCAGTTTCTCATTAACAAACAACTTCCCACTATTCCATATAGTTTAACTGCCAGCATCCTACATTAGTGTCTTGTTCAGGGGTCAGGCTCCAGAGTGAAATGCATAAAGTGAAAATAATAAAAACATAAAACTACCAAGGAAAATCCATTAGTAAAAATTTCCATGGGAGAGGCTCGCCCTAACCCTCAATTATTCAATATAACAGATTTTCCTCCAATATTGAGACAAATTACTACTTTGTGAATTGAGTACCAAGTCATGTACTCAACTTATACTTAGGACTTACTAAAAGGTCATATAAAATTTGTGTGTGTGTGTGTGTGTGTACATACAGTACAAACCTCATTTTGAGTCTTTAAATGAAGAGGAGAAGGTATGTCCCCTTTTTGGACATAAAGAAATAGGTTTTAGGAAACCAACTAACTTGCCCTAAATCATTCAGTTATTTACTAAGTCATAAAAGTGGATTTTGAATCCAAGTGTTTATATCTCACATCTTTTGTGTCAAACTATTGTTGGGTTCACAACAATGAAATCATTTGGACTCACAACAATGAAAAACTTTACATACAAATAAGGCAAACTAAAATTCTTCAAAAATCATTTAAAAGCTCAAAGAACTTCAGGGTTGATAATTTTGATTCAAATGTCATAGGAAATTTTGAAAGGTACACATTTGCTTCCTTTGAATTATAAGAATCAAATAATTAATATCTTTATGGTGTAATAAATAAATACTTCCTTGAAGAGTTAGAAATCTGGAAGAAATCTTCTTAACATGGTTGTATCAAGATAGTTCTAACTTGATCTCTTAATAAAAAAGGCACATCAAAAGCAAGAAAAGAGGGAGACCTTTATTTCCACCAGATTTTTTTACTGAATATTCCAAACTCTTCAAGCACTGACCTTCTTGTCCACATTTCTATTGTGCCTTATATTTCTGGCTATTAGCCACTGATTTTCCTTGAGAAAGTAAGACCACATTTCTTTTAGAAGCTAAGGTACAGGAAAAGATTGCTTGGCCCCAAACACAAATACGAACTGTGTGTTCCAAAGTTTAAATCTTCCAAGATAAAAGAATCACTGTGATGCAGTCAATGGCATCTTTTGAGAAAAGCTACACACTTCAGAAATTTCTCCAGAAGACACAGTCAGTATAACTTGAAATAGCTTCTCAATAGGACGAGAACAGCATTTAATAACCACACAGAAGACTCAGATGCAGGATAAAGGGGAGATGGAATTGCATCGGATCAACCCTCAGGTGTGACAGAAGAGCCATGAAATTATCAACTACAGGACAGTGCGGCACGACTGCAATGCTAAGCACTGTTGCTGGAGAACACAGCCCGGAAGCACTGAGACCGAAGAAAAGAAGGTAATTTACACTTTGTACAAAGGTAAAGCTTAGAGAAAGCACACCATAGAGCTCCAGCAGTACTGACTGAGAAGGTTCATCACAAGCTAAATTAGAAATCAGAGTGAAAAAGAAAAAGGAACCAAGAAATGGGAGAATCCACTTTCAAGAACAAAAGCTAATAATAAAGAAAACGTGTCAAATACACAATTTAAAATTATAGTTTGATTTGTTGCTTTTATTGTTGTTTTACAAAATGCCCAAGTAAAGAGATTCCTCTTACACACTAGCACAATGGAACATTAAACTTTCTTACATTGGAAATTCATTACAAAAACATTTCGGTGAATTAGTTGATTGTAGCTAAAGATTGGAATTTCGATTATACTATAATCTGAACTTGATTTGTTTAACTGATAATCTGATGCCAATCCAACCAGAGTGTCAAAACTTGATGATACTATTAAAATTAAACATCACACCTTCTTGTTTTGATTACATATTCCAAAAACATACATTTTACCTAAAATTCTTTTCTTGAATGTCCAGAGAAGTCCATATGTTAATTTTAAATCAAAATAAAATGTATGCTCATAGGAATAATTTATTTATACATACACATATACATGCTTACATATATTAACATTTATATACATACACTATGTGCCTACGAGTCAATGCAAAACCACATCTCTTGCCTACAACGACTATAGTGGTTTATTTTTTTAAAGCAGAGCTTGTTTTTAAAACACTGCATTGCTTAATTCATAAATTGTGCCTATTGGCTAAGATTCTGATCTCAAGGTTTTGAATGTTAACAGCTTATCATTGCATGGCAAAAATGCAAAATAATTTACTAAAAAATAAATTTACTCAATTTTTTTTTTGGTTTTACATCTCTTTTGATGTTATGCTTCCAAAAAGAGATTTTAGAATTTGATTCTGAATGCCTCAGATATAGTACATTGCCATTGATCCATAGTATCTTTAAAAACCCAATAGAAAAAGCAGTTTATTCTATTCAAATAACCTTTCATTCTGCTCTGTGTCTCAGTGGGCACATTGAGTCATTTGTAGGGTGTAATGGCAAGGATCGCATTTTTCACCATGTCTGGCTTTTTCCAGAGGCCTGTATTTTCAGTCATTTATCTTCCCCAAAGCCTGCACACCATCAGTATCCTAATTACTGAGGATAACTAGTTTCCTTGGTAAGATTACACCAGGGTAATTACATAGCAAAGGACTTTTACAAAAAAAATTTTTTTTTCTCAAATCAATGAATCTGCAAATAATTTTTAAAGCGATAGATAGTGGATGTAGAAAAATTGATTTTTAAAATTTAAAATATCTAATTTTAAATACATTGCTAAAATTGTCCACCCAAAATGAAGTTACCTAAAATTAAATTTAAATAATTACTTTAATGGAGATGGGTAGTAAATTCCAAAGTGAGATGAAGGGTATATTTTTAGAGTCATCAACCTGTCAGAAATTATATACTAGATGCATATATTTTGTCTTTGATTGCTTCAAACACAGGCATCCTTTTGTGACCTTTAACAATTCACGTTGATTTTTACTTTTCCAGGTAAATATATGCAAAACATTTGCAGTAGCATATCTTGAGATCATTCTAAAACACATACACCAAAGTAACAATGTACACCAAGTCATCATGGTCTCTCATTTCAGCAATTAATCACCAGTAGCCTTTTAGCCATAGGCTGTGTTACTCTACATTTTCACACTGAAAGTAATTGAAGAGGCTAAGTTTTCATGTGATTTCTTCTATAGCAGAACTGAATAGATACAAAGGGGTGATAGACATTATTAAAAATACACATATACTTCAGTTGGAGTTAATATGACTGCCTAACAAATCATCCAAACTGCGATGGCTTAAAACAATGACATTTATTTTCCTTACAAATCTCCAATTTGGTCATGGCTCAATGGAATCATTTGGCTCTGCTCCATTTGGCATTGGATGGAGGTGTCCTAAGTGTGGGAGTTGTAATCACTCTAAGGCTCACTATCTCATGTGTCTGGCACTGGTGCGGCTTGGACCATACCTGGTGCTATTGGTCAGAACACCTACACATATCTTCTCAGTGTGGTCAGGGCATTCTTACATCATGGTTCCAGGGCTTTAAGAGCGAGTGAGAGAAGGAGAGCTGGACAAAAGCTGTATAATTTTTATGATTTAGCTACAAAAATCACATAGTATCAAATCTGCCACACTATATTGGTTAGAACAATCATAATTTCTACCTAGATTTAAGGGGAAGAAAAATAGACATCTCTTCGTTAGGTGGGTGTCAGTCACATTGTAAGAACACATGGGGTACATATGTAGATGTGGATGTTTGTGTGCATGTGTATGTGTGTGTGTCCATGCACATGTAGGCATATGTACACACATGTAAAAACATTTGGAGGACACAATCTGCCGCTCTTGGTTTCCTCTTATTCCAGTAGAATTATAAGCTTTATCATCTTGCCGAAACTATTTTGGAACTCTGTTCAATCTTACTTCAAGTTGATCTTACTTCAAGAATGAATTGAGTGAGCACTACCACCTAGGGCACTTCTACAGACGCTGAGATTCTGTCAGTACTATAGAAGAAAAGCATAAATTAAGAATGGAAGAATACTATACCATGGGAGTAGTATAGTAAAAAGCTGTTGTTCATACCAGCCCAGCAACCTTTTTTCAAATATTAATACATATTTATTTACGTTTGAGGGAGCTGTGGCTTCCAAAGGGGGTTATAATTAGTATTAATCACTGATACATGTCTAAGCAATAAGATTAAGTCATACCCCTGGCATAGTGATGGACTCAGCAATAAGTTACAGCCAATGTTTACCATTACTTTTGCTTAAGCTTTGAGAAAGAATATGATCATTTTCCTTTGCAGCAATCAAGCACGTAGGATATAAGCCTGTTTCTAACAGTGTTCTTTTTGCTACTGGAATAAAAGCATACAGAAGAAAGCAAATGAGCAGTATAGGCACTTTATGAGTCATTTGATTCTTTAGAAGTAGCTAAGGTAAACTTTTAGTAATGTGAGCAAATGTATTCCTTTTTTTCTTGTTTGTCTATTTATTAATTCAGGTCAATTGGGTTCTGTCAGTTACAATCAAGAACTCTGAATAAATACCATGTAGGTGTTAGGAGAAGGAGTTTAAGAAGAATGGATATTTTCACAGTGAAAATAGAATTAATTGAATTCTTTTTGCAAAACAGCAAAAAGACAGATACAAATCCAATCATTCCGATGACTAAGTTAAATGCAAATGGAATCACTTTAATCATAAGGCAGAAATTGTTAGACCAGATTTAAAAAAAAAATCCAACTATATAATGTCTACAATTAAAAGCACTTCTATTTATTGTATCTGATTATTTAAAGTGAATGGAGGTAGACTTGAGATTTAAGTCACTAGATCTCGGCTGACTATTGGCGAGAATTCAGACATTTAATATGTTACAATCTTGATTTAGAAAAGATTCAACAGTCAAGTCCATCAATCATCAAGGTCTAGTTAATGGTATGTCTTCTTAAGAAAGATTTTGTTCAGATTATTTTATTTCTTTGTTTTCAAAAATCCTTTGATTTCCATAAAGGCCCAGTAAGGAGCTCATTAAGTCCTCTCTCAAAATGCTAGGAAAAAAAAAAAAAAAAAGATGATTAAAATTGTCAAACAAGATTTTTTTTTCTTGACATTTATCGACATTTCAAAAAGGAAGCATTTACAGCTGCTTCAATTTTGGTACTTGATATTGGTCTGTTTAGGAATTCTATTTCTTCCTGATTGAGCCTGAGGAGGCTGTGTGTTGCTCAGAATTTGTCCATTTCTGCCATGTTTTCAACTCTATGTGCATAGAGATTTTTATAGTATTCAGAGATGTTATTTTGTATTTCCATGGTATTAGTTCTAGTATTTGAAAATGCATTAGGAATAATTTCTCCTTTTCCATTCCTGATTGAGCTTATTACAAAAAAGTCCTGCACCAGATGACTTCACACCCGAATTTTACCAGACCTACAAAGAAGAACTGGTACCTATCCTGCAAAAATTATTCCACAACATCGGCAAGGAAGGAATCCTCTACAACACATTTTATGAAGCCAACATCACCCTGATACCAAAGCTAGGAAAAGACTTGATAAAAAAAGAAAGCTACAGACCGATATCCCAATTTGTTCTTTTTGTTTAAGGTTGCTTGAGCTATACGGGGTCTTCCCTGGTTCCATATGAAGTGTATAATTATTTTTTCTAGATCCAAGAAAATGATATTGGTATTTTAATAGGGATTGTATTGAATCTCACAGAGACTTGTATTCAAATATTCGTATTAGGCTTATTCTTAACAGTCAACAATTGAGAACATTTAATATGTTCATCAACTAATGAATAGATGAACAAAATATGTATATTCATACAATAGAATATGTTTTGGCAATTAAAAGAAACTAAGTACTGACATATACTACAATATATATGAATCTCAAAAACATTATGCTAAATTGGAGAACCCAGATGCAAAAGGCCGATCTCTGGACCAGAAGTAGACTAGTGGTTACCTGAGGCTATGGTGGGAATAAGGATTGCACACATGGGCAAGAAGATCTTTTGGGGTGATAGAAATATTCTAAAATTTGATTTTGCTAATGCTTGTACAACTCTTTAAATTTACTAAAAATAATTGACTTACATAATTAAGATGATGAATTTTGTATTATGTATTTTTACCTCAATAAAGTGCTTTAAAAATCCTTTAAATAATTTTGTTACAAGTTAACCTATGTATATTTTAAGTATTTTCCATTGGGAAGTAAACCTTTTAGAAAGTGTTAAGGAAAATATGGTACATGTGTGGAATGTATGACTTACTTTAATTATCTTCAGCATGGAAATTAATTTGAAATATACTCCAGCAAGACTGTTTGACTAATTATAATGATATTATTAAAATAGAAGACCACTTTTTCCACATTATTAGAAGAGAAATTGTTTTGTAATATTTTGCTTAAAATAAGCCATTCCAAATATTTCAAATCTATTGTGGTTTTGACATTATTTCCCTTGGGTGTTTAATTTCTTTTGAGTGTTTAATTGCTAATATAATAATTTTAAATATAGAGAAATACTTTATTATGAATAAAAGTATTTATAAATACTTTAATTATATAGTATATAATTAAAGTGCATAAATGTGAACTGAATTTTCATAGCCAGAATTACTATAACACTACATATTCTTTTTTATATTATGTAAATTTACAGCTTAAGAAATACTCATACAATTTATTATACAACAGACAAAATTCTAGTCTTTGAAAATGCATTAGGAATAAAGTAAACAAAAATCTTCGAATTTGTGAAGCTTATATCCTAATAGAAGATTTATTTCATGTTCTTTTCAAACAGTATCAGATAGAATTTGTTGTCTAAAATGGTAGATTGCTAAAATGATTTTTTTAAAAGACTTTTTTTTTTGAAGTTGATTTCCTTTCTCCATTTATTCAGAATCCCTTGCAAATCTATGTTCATGTTTTATGGGTTCTTTTGTAATCTTTAAATGCAATGTCATGTAGATCACTATGAAGACATTTGTGGAAAAAGCATGTTTATGCATTTTCATCGATCTCTTCTCACAACAAGGGTTGATAAAATATGACCATCTAGCTCCCGGTAAATTGTGGACATTATTTTTCAATGTGGGAGAGGAATCCTTACATGATACCCATGATATCTGTGAGTTCAGTTGCTCTTCACCATGTAGGTGAATTTAGGTCCCTTTAACCTGGAGTCTTCCAAACAGAAGCATGACTGAGCCACCTCAAGCAGGCCAGACATTAGCGAAGAGAATGGTGCATCCTTCTGAGAAGAGGCGCAAAAACGGTCCTTCAAAGTTACAGATTACAGGATAAAGTGATTAAGGATTTCTGTGCAGAAGGAGAAATGGCACTTCTGGGAAAATCGGGAGTCTCTAATGAGATTGGGGAGATGGAGAAGAAGGGGAGAATATCTAGAATTCCTTAAAAGAAATCTTGGGCTATCAATAAAAGACAACTGGTGAACAACAGTAGAGAAATCTGGCAGCAGAAGGGGCAGCAGAAATGTCCCCACCAGCAGACAGTGACGAGCAGTTCATGAAGAATAGGTCATATAGGACAAAATCGCTATCAGTGATCCTTATGGGAAGAATAAAAGAAGAGTGGCACATGGGGTGACAGGGCCTGAAGAGGCCAGAGGCAGCTTCAGTAAGCTGCCCATGGCTGAGGAAAGTGCAGGATGGCCGTTAAAAGTATCTGGGCACCATAGGAGTGTGCAGAAGTTAATGACAGAAGAAGCTGTCAACTGTGCAGGCATCTGAGAGCTGCAACCAGGGACACCCAGGTGAAAAGCTTTCCGTAGCACATGTCAGAGGTAAAGTGGAAACATGGACAATTCAGTAGAAATCAACAAAGAGGGGTGTGGATGTCTGAGAAGCAGATGGAATCAAAACCAGAGAGGTCCATGTATAGCTCAGCAAAAGCCAGCCAGGTTCATTGATGATGACCAGACACACAATGTCACCTGGTGTTCCCATGGCCCTAAGTAAGCTTCCATAACACAGAGAGCACCTGAGAACAAATAGGGGTAGGGAACCTGGACTGGATTGGGCTTTCTCTTGCTTAATGAGATGATTATTTTTAAGTATTAATCTTTGTGTCTTTAATTCCCTTATCTCATTGGAAGTGGTCTTTTTCTAGCTAGTCGGAATTCTTAGGTGAGACTTTTCCATTGTATAAGTTTAAAAGAACAGGTAGATGTTGAGGGTCTTTGTTTTGTTTTTCTATTGTTTGTTCTATTGTTGTTCTATTTGGCTTTGGAGTTCTTTTGTTTGTTTTCCAACAGATTTTTGAAGATTTGTCGAGAAGCTACAATGAAATCAATTTAAATGTATTAATATATGGAATTGAAAAGAGCATAGAGGAAGAGACAGACTTTGTCACTTGTCTCTCTACTCTTGAGAAATGGATAGAAGGGCTTCCCAGGACAGAATAAGGGCAGTGGAACAGAAATGGGTGTGACCTTAGAGGACATGAGCATACCTGCCTGTGGGATCCTAGCGGGGAGAGTTGGAGTGGAGTCTGCAGCAGGAGGTTGCTCTGCATGTGACCTGTGTTTGGACATCTTGTGGGAACTCAGCCAACCTGTGGAAGCCAAGCCAGTGTCTTTAGCATTTCCCACCATTGAGATAGCACCATGTTCACCATGGTGGAGAAATTTTGTTAATGGTTTGCATAGGGCTGTAGAGCATGAGCTTTCTTTGCCAGCGGCATACACGTGGTCCTGTCATGCGTGGCTTGAATGGCTCTGGATAGACACTTTTTAAAAGGCAATCATAAACACTGCCTGAGTAAAGGAAACATCCTTGACCTTGGACCCCAGGGAAAACTCATTGTACATAAGAGAAAATTCTAGCTCTGATGTTTGAGTGGGGCTTGAGTAAGTATTACATGTCAAATTACTAAGAAAAGTTGAAACTGGTGAAGATTGTGTTTATCATTAAGTAGAAAGGAGTACTCAAAATACACACTACATTGAGTTCTGAAAGACACATATGTAGACATACAAGGATAGTCACACACCCAAGTTTTGAGGTCTGTCAATATTAGGTTTGCTTAATTTTAATCTAGTAGATTATTATAATTTTTTTCATATTTACCCTTCATATTAGACTTTAATCTTATGGAAGGCAGGGATTACATGTTTTTAGTTTCTCTAGCCCAAGAAATTAACATAGTACATGATATATAACAACTGCTATTTAAAGGGTATTGTTTAAAAAAGAATACAAGGATGTGTGAATGAATATAATTTTTAACTTTTCACCACTCACTCTGATAAGAAGAATGAAATAGTGAAGAGGTTTATTTCTTCAATTTATATTGCATAGCCAGATGTTCCAAAATAATTGTTGCTTTAAAATAATTTGTATCCCTGAGCCAGATACAGTGTGGCTCATACCACCTGTAATCCCAATGCTTTGGGAGACTGAAGAGGGAGGATCATCTGAGGCCAGGAGTTCAAGACCAGCCTGGGCAACATAGTGAGACTTCATCTCTACAAAATTTTTCTAAAATTAGCAGAACATGGTGGAATGTGCCTATAGTCTTAGATACTTGGGAGGCTGAGTTGGAAGGATCACTTGAGCCCAGGAGTTCAAGGCTGTAGTGAGCTATGATCACATCCCACACTCCAGTCTGGGCAACAGAGTAAGACTTTGTCTCTAAAATTGAAAAAAAAAATTAAGTTGTGCTTTTGGAAAACTACATCCCAATGAACCTTTGTGAACTGAAGAGCTGGTCTCCTACTAATGCATTCAATTTTCTTCTTTCCAAAGTAGTCTCTATTATCTTTAGCAAATAAAAACTATTATGTGATGTGTGACAATCAGGGTACAAAAGTGTTTCCCATCAGTAGTTTTGGGTAGATCTCCACTTCCCAGCCCTGCAAAGTCTCAGGCATATATCCTGATAATAATTTAGTCAGCCCAGAAAAAAGGAGGAGAAGCAATTATCCCTCATAGAGGGCTCCTAGGTTTGAACACATATGTGTGCAAATAATTCAGCTAATCTGGAAAAATGGTGACAACTGATATTGTCATGTAATTCTTGTAATTCTATGGTAGTACTTAGGACTAATATAATGAACTTCCATTTTGTAATGCATTCAATTCAATTTCAGTGGCAACAAAGAAACACTTATTGCTATTTCTAGTGTGTAGCCTTAAAAGAATCATCTTCAACAATCAACACTTAAGTATTATTGATTATGCAAATATTCCACAGAAACATTGACTTTACCTTAGTGAATTCATTCATTCATTCATTAAACATATATTTCCTAAATTCTACTATTTGGCCAACACTGTAGATGATGCTCAGATACAGTGGTGTATAGACAAATCTGTACTTTCCTCTGGGTACTGGGGAGAAATGTGGAGAGCGAAGGAACAAGACATTAAAGGGTCAGAAAAATGAGCAACTTCAGAAGTAATTTGCAATAAAGGCAATGAAAAGGAGTGATGAGAGAGTGGCTGGAGGAGCCACTTTGAGCACATGAACAAGTGCCTGAAAGACATAAGAGAATCATCAAGTGGCAAAGTCTCCAAGGTTGGTTTTTTGAGACAGAGTCTCACTCTGTCACCCAGGCTAGAGTACCATGGGATCAGCCTAGCTCACAGCAACCTCAAACTCCTGGGCTTAAGCAATCCTCCTGCCTTAGCCTCCAGAGTAGCTGGGACTACAGGCGGTCACCACCATGCCCAGCTAATTTTTTCTATTTTTAGTAGAGACAGGGTCTCACTCTTGCTCAGGCTGGTCTCAAACTCCTGACCCCAAGTAATCCTCCCACTTCAGCCTCCCAGAGTGCTAGGATTATACAGGCATGAGCCACCCTGTCTGGCCTTTTTGCCACCTTTCTTGGAAACTTAATGAGCCTTAGTAAGCAGGAAAAAATTAGTATACAAAACAGCTCAGAGTCATTCAAAAGAATCATGATGGAGAAGAGTTGATAATTGTGCAGGAACTAATTATTCCATAAAACCAGAGAAATAAATTAGACCAGGAGAATTTAAGAGAGCCAATTAAGATATTAGCAGGCTTCGTAAGCAGCTATGCATTGGTAACATACCACTTCACATTTCACCTACAAGCTGAGATTAAGCAGTAATAGAAAAGGATATTCAAAAACTATTAAATAGCCTCAAGGCAGGTTCTATTTAGGTATGAAATAGAAGTATGAAATATTCAGCAACTGCCCACAATATTCTTTTAAACTTTTATAATTTTTAGGTATTTTATTTAAGTTAACTGTGTTGGGGAGGAAAAAAATAAAGAATGCCCTACTCCAGCAAGGTTTTCCTGCTGGAGTCCTGTAAATTAGATCAACATAGGGCAGACTAACAAGAGAAAAGCATACACATTTTTTTAGCACGTGAATTCCCCAAACACATGGAAGAAACTCAGTAATTAGCAACTCAAAGGGGTGGTTAGAATTTGGTGCCCGTATCCCTAAGGTAGTAGGCAAGAGGGAGGAGGAGACAGGGCACTCAAGAAAAGCAATGGGCCCTTAGAATAGATGGGAAACAGGAGGGCTGGCAACGAAGTCTGTCTGGATGTGGTGACAACTTCTTTTCTCTTGGAAGACAAGATTATGTTACCAAAAACTTGGCACTTGTCCAGGGGACTGAATCAGAAGAACGAGGACAAGACTTCGGGGATGAGGAAACAGATTTTACTCTGCCAGCCAAAGAGGAAAAATGATAGACCTTTTTGCCTCAAAATCCAAATTTCCTGCACATAGGCAGAAATACAAGACTTTTAAAGGATGGGTTCTCAGTTGTAGGCAATTACTATCTACTTGTTCCATCTCTGCCCAAGACAAAGCCTGTGAACTCCACCAGCCACCCACCTGGGGAGCTGGCGCCATCTGGGATAAGAACAAAAGGGCTTCTGCCTACTCCTCCCTACCACTGGCCTGATGCAGGGGTGCAGGCTAAAAAGGGTGGGGGAAGTTTTAAAGAGATATTTTTCCCATTTTGTTTTTGTTTGTTTTTTGTAGGTTGTTCCCTCTCTTACATATTCCCCACTCTAAGTATTTCCCTTCTATATCTATGAGAGGAGGGGCAGCTACTCTGTTACAATTAGAGTGGCTCCCAGAGAAACATGTAGGACCACTGAGTTATTCTGGGAGGCTGTGCTTTCAGGCAGATAAGGGATTTCATGAATTCAAATACCTCCAGCTTAAAATAATTCTTGCACTACATTTGCCCATTTCGGGGTGGCATATTCTGACCTCTTCAAGTTTGTCATTCATTATTTTAAAGAGGTAAATGTTTTCTAAAATACTAGTGTTATTTTGTTACCTGTACTTCTCTCAGCCATCCACAGTGATATGTGATTCCAGGAGTCATTCATTTCTTTCTTTCTTTATGATTTGTTGTTTTCATTCAAAAACTATGTAATTCAGCAGTCAGTTTAGAAATGAGTAAAACACAAACGCTTTCCTGTACAATGTAGGAAATGTCTACGTTATTAAACACAAGTAACGTCAATTTCTTTGCGGAAGTTACCAGATACATTTTTTTTATTTAGGGACATTCATAAATCACACAGAATTAAACTGATTTAACATAAGGAAAATTATTTTAAAAGATCAAATTAAGAAGAATGATTTCCAAAAATTTTAACCTTGATCTTGAGGCTAGCAAATTCTTAGTCTAACTGCTGCAGCTGAGCATCCCACAACCTGCTTTCTCCTCAGATAGTGTCTGAGAAGTTACACCTGCCAGCACACTCCAGAGCACACAGCCACCTTTGGCTTTGCCATCTCCTTCGTCCCTTTCCAGTTCTCATCCCCAGTCCCTCGTCCTGTAATGAATAAGATGCCACCCAATCAAGCTACTGCAGGGGATTAGAGCAACAACTATTTTTCCAGGCACTGCAGTGCCTGTGAAACTTTAATGAACTCATGAAACTTTTATCACTTTCTCTCCTTTTTGACTAGTGTAAGAAATAACCACCACCACAAACATAAAAAACAATTAAAAATGTTAAAAAAAAGGCAAAACAACAAATATTCACAAAGACAATACACTTCACAATTCCTTAACATTGTTGTGCTGGCAAAACTGGAAATCTTTATTCTCTCTGTGAATGATATCTGATATAACATACAGGCAAACACACACACACACACACGCCCCTCCAAGAAAACAAATGGTTTGTACACTGTTGTGTGCACTGTCAGCCCTTAACAAATAAGAAACTGATTCTACTCATTCTCATGCCTACATGTTTTGAGAAGCAAGAGAAGGATTATTTGATGGGACTTTTAGGATTATTTAATACACTTTTAGGACTCTTTTTGGACTCTCAATGACAAATGATTTGTGCTAAAAAAAATAAATATGATCATGCTGTTCAGAAGTTCAAAGTCAGCATTTAACAATCCACTGCCCATCATTTTTGGGATAATGTTTTAATCCATTCCCATGTATATGTGTACATGTATGTACTGAGCCAATTTGCCACTTTTAACATAAAAATCTTTATACATCTCTTTTTTATCCAATTCATCTTTCCTTAATTTTCTTATATTTACTCAGAATCAATTTTTCTTGCATTATTAAACACACCTTTAACTCAGAAAAATATGTTATTCAAAATATATTTATTCTAAACCAGAGATGGTAACCTTATTGTCCCTAGTTCTGGGGCTTAAAAGGTGATCACATTCTGCCTGGTGGCTGTTGAAACATTTCTTATTTAACTTCCAGCTATCCTTCACAGAGTGTCGGATCAGTGTGCCATGTTTGGGACAAAAGCAAATTCACAGCACAACCATAAAGCTTTTGCACAAAAACCAATGAGCTCCAAGGGGCTTGATTGCTTGAAGGGTGAATGTAGTTCAAAACAGTCCAACTGATGTTCCATGTTGTTAATAAATGTAAGGCAGGCATCATTATAAGAGAAATATTAAAGTAATATATGATTCTAATATGACACTGAAGATGAGTTAAAGTGACAGGGCACCAATTATTGCCTTTAATAGGACATTAAAACCTGGACATTCCATATACCATTTTATCAGGGCACAGGCAGAAAATCCATCAAGAATTCTCAAATCTGCCACAACCTGAATATAGTTAGAATAATAGTGCAATTTTACATTCTATCAGTCCCTTTGTATTCTTTTTATGATCATAGGATTGCATTTGATATTCCTAAAGCATGTCATGCTAAAATGAGATTTCCATACTAAAAAAGGTAAAATAAATGAATCATCAGATAGAAAAAAAAAGAAATAAATCAAGTTTAACTGTTCTATTTTAATTACCCTGCTTGGAATCCCAATTTTGAGACCAAACGAATCCTATTAAGTAAATATACATGTTTACTCTTTATGTTGCTGTTAAAGACTGCTTCAACAGCCTAATGTTTATATAAATAAGTACAATATGAAGTATGAGAAACAAGACTGTCTATTGCCTTCTGACAATGCATGTTTGTAATCCATCTATCAATACAAATTGATTAGAGGACCACAACACCCTGAAAAACCCAATATTATACTTATGTGCAACAGTAATCATAATATTTTCTTCTTACACGAGTTTTAATATTTCATCGCTAAATGTTCTAAACATTTCACTGTGCCTCATAAACCACAACAACTGAGCCATGGTTGAAAACTTAATGGAAAATTTCAATTAATTATTGATATATTGTTACAATGACTCAAGAGACTTTCTTGCCAAGCACAAATAACATTATGTTTTCTGCTCTTAACTATGTCAACACCTGAAATATTCATTTTTAGGAAAATATAAATGCTAATCTAACAGTGTCTAGAAAGCTGTGACACTAAAGCTCATTTTCCCATTGAAGTTATTCTGGTTTTTGAAAGCAGGAACTAATTGTGAAAAACTGAAAGGACAAGATTAATTCATAGAGTCCTCTAATTACTATCATAATCCTGTAGCTAAAATCTAGGCACAAAGACATGTAAATGACTTACTTTTCATTCCCCTGAGCACCAACTATTAATTGTTTCTGAAATCGACTGTGGCATTTGCCAAATAAGTCTCATAATAAGGAAGAAAGAATTCTGGTACATTCTCAACATTTTTAAACAAAAGCAGTGCAAAACATGGCCATATTTTTATATTTCAAGATGAGCATTTTAAAGAATCTCAAATCCTTATTGCATAAATGTCCTGATTCTACCAGTTCTCTTGGGCTTCCTTATCTTTCCGTTTTAGGCCTTGGCAGTATCATCAGTTTCCTTTCTGACAAGGGATGTTCATGTTCGTCTGAGATGGGTTCTGGGTTATCAGATCTGGCACGGACAGCTGGAGCAGCATTCACAGCTAACAGTAACACTAACAGCACAAAGAACTTTCTCAATGGAGTTTCCTCTAAGTGTATCACCCTACAAATTGTCTTCAATCATAAACTCAATACAGTTCATATTTTCTCCAAAAGATTGTTGCAACTACATTTCTCATGCATGATCTAACATAGTTCAAGTTCTTAGTACTTCAGCATGATTACAAGAATATAAATAGACAGAGTCTTTTTAAAGGCTTGGGATGAAGAAGACACACAAAAAAAATCTATTAGAGATCAAACTATGCTCACACAGATAAAAGTATATTAAGAAAGTGTCTAGAAATCCAGCAGTTGAAAAGGGTGTTAGGCGTATCTTAAAGGGGAAAATCAATGCACAGTATTAAACTCAGTTTTTGAGACAAATGTAAATCAATTAGAATTGTCCACTAGTTATGCTCAAAGTCAATTAATAATTCTATTCCATAAGCTTGCTTTTGCCTTTGCCTTATGCTACAAAAAATGTCATTAAGACTCCAACAAAATTGACCCAAATTGTATTAGTTCACTGCAAGTTTTTATACCTAGAACTTGTTATGCTTGCTACAATAATAGCATCGTTCTGTGCTAAAGCACTTCTCCTGAATAAACTTTAAATGAGCTTTAATTTAAAGTTTCAACATGTCTAAGTATTAAACCATATGAAATGATATGATCTGTTAATGGGCCAGCAATTTTACAGAGTCCCCCAATAGAGTATTTGTAGCCCGACAGTAAAGCTCCAGTAGCACATTAATGTAGTCAATTATTTTGTTATTCAAACAGGCATACTCTTCGTGAGAATACCTTTTGTTTTTCCTCATTTGCTTGTATTTGCTCCATCTTATTACTTGTAGCTTTAAAATATACAGACACAACTAAATTGTACATAGTTAGAAAAGGAGGACATTTGGGAAATATGTAACGAGAGAAATCCTAGCCTTACAAAATAAGAAAGAAGCTCCAGCCAGGCACTTCCGGAAACAAAGAACAGCAAATCAGTCAACCTGACTCAAGAGAGAAGAGCTCCTGGGCCGGGCATAGCTCGCACAGCTGCAGAGCCCCTTGCTTGCCTCCGGCGTCACCTTCTCTGCTGTCTTATGCTGCCCTTCCGTTGTGGCTTCCTTCTGTCCCGTAATTTTTATTTGCATGTAGCTTTGACTTGCTTTGATGCCCGCTCTATGTTAGTTTCACACTCACCATTACCTGATCACTTTCTCTAAGTCTTCTTACTCAATTTCTCCAGAGCGAACATTGGGGCAGCCCAGCCCCTGCATTAGCTTACCTCGAGACAAGACTCCATCGCAGGGACAAGCCACTGAAGCTCAGGGAGGCGAGGTCAATAGCACATTCCCCCGTGCTAAGCCCACCTCTTCACAAGGGACTCTGGACTCTGGACAATACCAAAAGGATGAGGCACAGGCTAAGAAAATAACCCACAGTGCACCTTCTGCAATAGACAAATCATTATTTAAACTACATCGAATTCACAACAAACTGAAGTCATTATTGTAAGGGAAAAAAGCAATAATTAACTAAACTGGATGATACAATGTCTACTATATAAATAACATAGTAGCTATACTTGAAATGGAACAATATGGATCCAGGTTACTGTTGAGCAAATAGAGTGAAACTAAAGTATGTCAGACATAGATATGGATGTTCATGTTTGTGTATATATATACTCCCTCTCAATATATATGATATGTTGATATAGGGAGATATTTAGAGAAAAGAAAAACCATTAATATTTCTATTTCTCCATTTTTTTGGTCAACAAAAAGAATCATCATACTCTATATCTATCGGATTTATCTTTCTTGAGGCCCATAATGGAAGCAATAGAAAGAATACAGAAGTCTTGATAATTTCCATATCACTACTATTGGGTATTCCTTGAGAAAGGAAAGGACCTTTGACATGTGAGAAATAGCACTTTTGTAAATAGATGTGATTTGAAAAATATCAATATTCTTCATTTCTAGATTAGAATATTATTTTAAAATACATTTTGGTAATAATAAACCGATTGTAGACTAAGAGATAACAATGATAACAAAACCAACATTACTGAAGGGTTAGTGCATGATGTGTAACTTTTTTAGTCCACCAACAACTCTGTGAGGCAGATACTGTTATTATCTAAATTTTATAAAAGAAGTTTAAATTGACAAAGTTGTTGTTTTCCTAAGGACACACTGCTAGTAAATTAAATGGTGGAACCAAGATTCAAACCCAGTTTTAATTGTAGAGTAATCCCTGGCTGGCCCCTGACTTTAAACTCCAGATAAAGGAAAATGAGCACATGTTGTTGGTATTCTTGCAGTTTTGCAGAATAATTCTAATGGCATCTATGTTCTCTGTGATATTACAGTGAAATAGTCTATGCATACTCAGAGTATAAAGAGCTAGAATGCAATGAAGAGTTGTTTGAATTTTTCACATTTTATATAGA